>JAZBGW010002005.1:1155-13031 GCA_037464815.1 Mylabris variabilis | reverse complement strand
ACCTGACGCCTTTATAATTCCTAGATTTTAACGGGTACAATCAGGGAATTTAGTGTTGTTAGGTTCGTGTCAAGATTCAATTACCTTCGTGACCCGTGTATACCCCGGCTCCACGCGTTGGTTCCAACGTTGGCGCCAGCGGTGCTTATCCAATGTAAAGTCGAAGGAAATGGGCGCCAACGTTGGAAATTGGCCATATGTTGTCGTTTTAAAAAAAAACATCAAAGGAGTTAGAGCCAACGTTTATCTAGCCCCTAGCCATCCGTACGTTGGAACTTATCTTATTCTAACTGTAACTGTTGAAAATTTTTTGAACAAAATTACTCGTCCAACATAACCCAATTAACGTTTTCACTAACGTTGGAGCCAATGTATGGAGCCGGGGTTGGGCTATTTGAATTATATTATACGTTTATTGTTAGCCTAGCTCCACTTATTGGTCCCAACGTTGGTGCCAGTGTTTGTACAATGTATGGTCGATGACATGAGGTTGAGGTCAACGTTGGAAATTGGCCATATGTTGTCGTGTTTTTTTTTTAAAACCATTAAAGGAGCTGGCGCCCACGTTTGTTTAGCCATCGCACGTTGGAACTTATTCTAACTTCATCCGTTGAAAAATTTTTAAACAAAAACTTTTAGGCTAATGTGCGGAGTTGGGTTTAGCTGATTATTGAACAGACACGTACTCAAATGAACAAAAAGTTGATATTTTAGTTTGAAATTAGAAACAAAGTATATTCTTATTTTCCGTTTTGATTTTACTGTTGTGTCAGAGGTAAATTATATTAACATAGCCTTATTTATTCTTCAGTGCCGGTATTAAACTTTTAATAAACACGGTATTTAATGTATTATAAAGCTGTAATTTACAACTGTATTGTAAACACTGATTTGGCCGCATTGGCGCTAGTTATCACCGTATGAAAAGGAATAGCTAGTATTTCTATCTCTATTTTACTGCCATAACTTATAACAGTTGAACCACGCAATATGTGTAAGACAGAGATTTCTTATAGTAACTAGTGCTAGTGCGGCGAAAATTAACATTTTTTCAATTGTTTTTTTTTATAGGATTTTAAAAAAAAATGCAGGCCTTATAAACAGCGATGAGCTGAAAAATCAAGCACTGTTCAATCTATAGATAATGCGCCTGCGCCCACTCCACACAGATTAACGAGAGCAGCTATTGGTGCTCAAAATGACATTTGCTAGTATGTGTACACTACTTGTTTCTAGAGTACACAAACACACCTGTAATTTAAATTTAAGGTTATATTCTATTGTTTTGTCTCTTTAATTACAAATAATGAGCGACGAAACTTTCAATATCGACTGTTCGGATGATGAATTTAAAGATGAACGCGGACCATGGGAACCACCACCCGAAATTATTGAACAGCTCTATAATCAGTTAGACAAAGGTGAGATACCTGAATTGAGTTGGAAATGTCCTGGTTACAGATCACCGTCGCCGGAAATTAAAGAACAACCCCAAGAACAAGTTGAACCGAAACAGTGGTAAAGAAAAAATAACATCACTTCGATTACGTTTCACTCAATTATTGTTATGTTGTAGAATTGAAAATAAATCAGATTTCGATTTTATGGACGAGACAACATCGCCAACATTCAAGATACGCAACAAAGGTGAAGAGGCACTGAAGGGTAGTGCGAAAAAGAAGACAACTTCACTGGATGGTGTGATTAATAATATGCGACGACATAATTTATTGCCACCGAATTCGGGACCGTAGAGAAAAAGATCTATTTAGGAATTGAATCGGTTCGTTTTATTTTGTTGTTTTCCACTATTATAATTCAATAGAGATTCATTTTAATTGTAAAGAGAATAAATACAAATATTTATTAGATTTGTGTGTATGTGAATCGTTTTTTTTTCTTCTAAAATCGAAATGATTGATTTGAATAATAAAAAGATAAGCGTAGGAATTACTAATTATTTTAATTGTTAAGACTCGAAAATTCGTAACTCTATCTCTGTGGTGCTGGTTTTGGTTTTGGCATCTTATTTAATAAACTTTGTATCTCCTTTTTCTCATCATACGTCTTCCATAATTCAAATAAATTAATTATATATCTAGCAATCTCTTGGATCCGTTCTATATCAACATTCAGTTCAGCAAACCATGATTTATGATCTTTTTGTAATATAACACAAGCGATTTGTAAACAACCAATAGCAATCTGATATGGTGGATATAATAATGAGACATCTGTACGTAATGAATCATTAACAATCCGCCAGGCTAATGTTAATAATTGCTCCTCATGTCCAATATCTTGAACTAATTGCAATAATGGCCGATATGGTTGATAGACAATTAGACAACAATCTAAATTTTCCAATAAATAAAATTCGCATTCTAATATATGGTTACTTCTATATGGGAATTCTTGGGTATAAGCGTAACTGAACTTATTCTTAACTAAAAATAATAATTTGTATATTCCTTCATTTTATAAATAAACAGAATACATACTGACTGTTTGGCAAGTTGTTATCAGTCTGTTATTGGAAATAACGCCGAATTCTTCAACTTTCGACGCTAAAAAAATACAAGTTGGTGCTAACAATAACGGATCTATACATTTCAATGAATTTCTAGCATAGAAACGTTTAAAATAAACTGTTGCCGTTGCTATAACTTGTTGGCGCAACTTTAATTGTTCACCTAATGTCTGAACAACTACAAATAAATAAACATAAACAACGAAATAAACGAATATTATTCAAAACTATACCACTAGCGAAAAATATGAAGATCTTCTGGTATTCCTCTTCACTTAATATGCCTAAATCATGTTGTCGTTCCCTAATTAAATCCTGTTTATCTAAAATCCATTGTTGACTGGAATTAAACGAGAAAAATACAATATTTTACATATTTATAATGAAAATATGATTCGACTTACTGATGAGAACTTTGCCAAAAATTACCAGCCATCTTAAAATCAATTGGGGGATAAACTCAATGGCAAAAAAATTAAAATAATTGAAATATTCAGAAGGGTAGTGCTAAATAAAAATTTCAACGGGAAAATATTCGGTCAACACATTAAAAAAATGACGGCAACGAAGGAATTGTCAAATAGACAGCTGACAAATGGATATTTGAACTATTTTCCATTCGAACTACTAGTATGATTAATACTGACTACTCTACTACTAGCCGTTTAATCAAAAGTCGTTTGTAATGTATATAATTTTATATAATTTTATATCTGTTTATTTAATTTATTTATAATATTTGTTTATGGTGAAAAATTAACAAAATAATTTATAGATAGATAAATAATCACATTGGTGACAGTGATCTAAAGTTGGATATTTGTAGCGCTATCCGGTAGTTGGTTAATTTTCAATAATTTAGTGCAAATACAGTCGGTAATTACGTTCGATATTCGATTATATTTTTACGAAAATCAAATTATTGATTAAATTTGCTTTAAATATCGTATTTTTTTATATTTTAGTGGGTCACGTGATTTTTGTGAGGTTAGCATTTCTCCCCCCACTTGACGGAATGTTTTTGCAACGGTTAGTAGAATTTTGCTTGTAGAAAAGCAACGGTGAGCTTGTATTTGAGTTTTTCTTCTCGATTTTTTCTTTTATCATTGATGCATTGTTTATTATTTAAATAAACAACATTAATTTGGTGAAGATTCTGCTTAATTAGTATTTATCGATAAGAAGATAGTAGGTTAAAAAGAGAATGGCAATGACCACATCTCAGGTTAAAGCACAACAGAATAATATGGCCGGCAGTGGATGGCCCCGTCGTAACAGTCAAAATTCAACACAAGCAGCCGCCGCTACAACATCAACATTCGAATCAAAATACACGATACCATCGACGGCAATCAATCGCATTATAAATTTGTAAGATGAAAAAATTACAATCTATTATCAGTTCTAATGTATTCTTGCAGGTATCCATTAACAAATTATATATTTGGTACAAAAGAGCCGCTATTTGAGAAAGATCCAAGTGTACCGGCTCGTTTCCAACGGATGCGTGATGAATTCGAACGCATAGGGATGAGACGTAGTGTTGAAGGTGTTTTATTAGTACACGAACATGGTCTACCACATGTTCTCTTATTACAACTGGGTACGACTTTCTTTAAACTGCCCGGTGGTGAATTGAATCCCGGTGAGGATGAAGTCGAAGGACTTAAAAGACTTTTAACAGAGGTATGAAGGAAAATGTATAACAACACAAACTTGAGGTTCTTACATACATAGTCGTTAAACTTTAGTCGAATTGTATTGTGAATTATAGAATTTATAACGAAAAAAAAAACCGAACAAGGAAAAAAATAGCATGTAGCTCAATCGACTTGGTAACATTTCCAAATGTATTAAGACATAAAACATTGTATACATTATTGTGAATGGTAAAACCGTAACTGGCGATAAAACGATTATTTACATTGTTATTGTTATTTTGTATTATTAT
Organism: Mylabris variabilis; assembly: GCA_037464815.1. NCBI lineage: Eukaryota > Metazoa > Arthropoda > Insecta > Coleoptera > Meloidae > Mylabris > Mylabris variabilis. The sequence continues at coordinate 8,550 of JAZBGW010002005.1, read as the reverse complement.
CATCGATAGTTTTGTCATCTTAATTATTTCGAATTTTGAAATCTTCTGTACTAAATCTATAAAGTCTCTTGAATGTACCAGAAATCTTTGGTAGATGTTAAAAGATTTCCAGTACATAAATTGATGGTGTTCTACCGATAAAATTCTTTTCGTAATATTTGCTTAGAATTTTGAAATAAATTGGATTACGAAAAGTGCATAATTTTCAGTAGAACAGCCTCATTTTGTTTAATTACAACAATGACATCATCTAGGCAAACATCAAAATTGTAAGTGAATCTTTTAATGATTTATTTTTCCTAAAGTTTCTCAATCTCTCTTCTCTGTAATAATATTAAGATACTTTTAATGTATGACAATTGTTTGAGGTGTTTACAGATTTATTAGAATTTTAATGATTGTATTAAATGAAACAGACAAAAATTGGAGTCAAAAGAGTAAATTTTTTGAAATTTGGAACGTCTAAATTATATAGTAAAAAATATATATTAAAAAAAACACAAAAAAAATAGATGTTGTACTTTTTATGGCGAGTTGTTACAGACACTTGGCAGATTGGATGGTGTTAAACAAGATTGGTTAGTTGAAGATATTATAGGGAATTGGTGGAGGCCTAATTTCGAACCACCACAATATCCATACATACCACCGCATATAACAAAACCAAAAGAGCACAAACGCCTATTCCTTGTTCAACTACAAGAAAAGGGTATTGTATTCAAATTCAGTTTGAAAAGAAGATTGTATTATCATTATTATTTTAATTATTTACTTTAATTATTCATTTGTTTTTTTGTTTTGTTTTTTTCTATAACAAAATAAAGAGAAATACGTATTGGTCGAAATTTGATTGGTGTCTGTTGTTATTGCAACAATCAAGTTTCGTTTCGAACTCTTGCACATTGTTATAGCAATTTTATTCATGATTTATGTGTGTGTGTAAATTTCGATTGATAAATCATTTGTTTTTAAAGTAAATCAATCATCGAACAAATATATTGTTACTTTAAAAACAACTGAAATATTTGATTATTTTGTAAATTAATTTTCTAGCGACGAACAATGTAAGCATTATTAAGACCAAATCGAATTGTGATTTCTCATTTTCACTATATTTTTTTTGCTTTCTCATAATTTTTATTGTTGATGTTGTGTTGTACATTTACGAGATTATACCGGGTGAGTCACATAAAACGAAAAATTCTTATAGTAACTCTCATTATTTGGCCAGCGATTCGAAAAATATTTTAAGGGTGGTATCTGGAGATCATTTTAGCAGAATTAGAAGTTCGTAGCTCATTTGAAAGTCGGTAAAAAAACGCTCGTTTTGAAGAAGGCTGTGATTTTCAAAAACGAGCTAAGCACGTAAAACAACTAAGAATGACTCAAACACTCTCCCAACATTGATTTTTCCGTTTTTCTCCATTGCGTTCTAGAAAAAATACGAACCATTCCCACCTGTTCTATAATAAAAAGTGGAAAAACGAAAAAAATTGATGTTGGGAGGATCCTTGAGTCATTCTAAGGCCGCAATTATATTGGAGCTGTGATAAACGATAAGAGCAGCATGCGACCAAAGCGGAGAAAACCAATGCACTATTTTAAATGGAAGTGTTTATATTCGAGCGTCGAGTAGAGCAGCGACACTTCCATTTAAAATAATGTATTAGTTTTCTCCGCTTTGGTCGTATCACTGCTTTTATCATTTATCACAGCTCCAACATAAACGCGGCCTCAGTCGTTAAAACGAAAAGTTCTTGTGGCAACTCTCATTATTTGGGGGTCGCCACCGAACCGGGTGTCCTTAGAGAAACATTTTAACAAAAGTAGAACCTTGTAGGTCATTTGAAAGTTAGTCAAAAAAACGTTTATTTCTGACGATGTCGTGATTTTCAACAACGAACTAAACACGCAAAACGACTTACAATGACTCGAAGATGCTCCTAACACTGGTTTTTTCGTTTTTCTTTATTTTATTCTGAAATAGGTGGGAATGTTTCGCATTTTTTCTAGTATGCAATAGAGAAAAACGAAAATAATCAATGGTGGCAGGATCCTAGAGTCATTCGAAGTCGTTTTGTGTGTTTAGATCGTTTTTAAAAATCGCGATCTTGTCCAAAACGAGCGTTTTTGGGGTAACTTCCAAATGAGCTACGAGGTTCTAATTCTGCTAAAATGGTCTCCAAGTATCACCCTACAAATGCTTGAAATATTTTTCATATCGTTTTACTAAACAATAGGAGTTGCCATAAGAACTTTTCGTTTTCGGTGAATCATCCGGTATTTTTTTCATTATCTCTACCAGGTGATTCACCTAAAACGAACAGTTCTTATGGCAACTCCCATTATTTGGCAAACGATTCGAAAAATATTTCAAGGATCCTCTCACCTGATTTTTGTTTTTCACATTGCATTCTAGAATAAAATAGAGAAAAACGAATAATATCAATGTTGGCAGGATCCTGTAGTCATTCTTAATCGTTTTGTGCGTTTATCTCGTTTTTGAATGGCCTACGAGGTTCTATCTTTGCTAAAATATTCTCTAGAGACCCTACTACAAATCCTTGAAATATTTTTCGAATCACTCGCTAAATAATGGGAGTTGCCATAGGAACTTTTCGTTTTAGGTGACTCACCCGGTATTAACAAACAAAATCATCATAATCTATATTTTTCAAGTGAATTTCTCTATTTATTTACTTCAACAAATCGTTTTGCTACGGAGGCCAAAAATTCTTCAATCAATTTTTGATCTCCAATTATTTTTTATTATTTTTTTAACTAATTAACTATTTAATTTTTTTGTTCACCATATTCAAATAAAATAGCAAAATTCTAGATATTTGTATTCACTTATTGTATGTTATTGTACATTGTTATTATTATTATTATTAAAAAAAGCTAAACACGTGCATGTACATTTTTAAAAAAGTCTAATTGTGTGTTAAAGGAGGAAGAACGTGAATCATTTTGTAAAAACTGCTGTAGAATTTCCTTCGTCTATTTTAATTGTTAATTCTTATTATTCTTATATTCATCAATTCTAATTGTTTTATTTTTACAGCTCTGTTTGCTGTACCGAAAAACTACAAATTAGTAGCAGCACCATTATTTGAACTTTATGACAATTCGCAAGGATATGGTCCGATTATATCATCGTTACCTCAAGCACTTTGCCGGTAATTTCTCCATTATTTTTTCCTTGATTTGTTTATTAACATTAATTTTAGATTCCAATTTATCTACATGTAACACGGATTGATGTAACTCATCAATCAATCAACAAATACGAATTCAACATTTTTTTTATGTATAGTAAGTTTCAAATAGAAATCGTTTAATGATGATAATTGATAATTAAGAATGATATTCTAGGGATTAAGATGTTCATTTCATCATCATCGTTTTTCTTTCTTCACAACCTTAAATACTTCAACATTTCTACGTGAATGTTACAAAAATTGTGCGACATTTAGAGGAACAAGAAGTGAAGACGACCTATGCTATAATCGATTTTACTTTCTTCTAAACAATTTATTTATAATTGTATTGTTATTAAATAATAATTATCACCTACACACTATATTTATAGTTGATTAGTAATATAATAAAATCGATTCTTTTAATGTTTATATGTATAGAAAGGATTTTGAAACTGTATAGGGACTTTTTATTTTTAATAGTGACATATTGCCACAATTAGGTTATATTTGTATTATCAGTATTATTTTTTTAGAAAAATAAAAATCGAAGGAAATAAAATGAATTCTTTCGCTGGGCAATGTTCGATTATGAAAAAGGTGATTTTTACCATTTTAATATATGAAAATTAACAAATTAAGGTTATGTTATCGTATGTAGATACAGAAAACTGAAGCGGCGATAAAGGAGCTTTATCAACGTTTGGATGTTGCAGAGAATGAATTCCGATCAAAACAAATACCGAATATTAAACGACAAGAGATTATGTCTGAAATAAATGAATTGCGTCAATTATTGAAAGATAACGAAAAACAATTATCGCAATTACATCGACACAATTCGAAAACGTTTGCATTCGCTGCTGCTTTATGTTTTATAGTATTTACAACATATGCATTGTATATTCTCGTTCAAGGAAAGGATTTTTAAAAGACAATTTTATACGAAAAAGTCGATTTGTATTATCTCGCTTAAATTAATGAAAACAGAATTATATTCAAAGGTTAAATTAAATTATTGTTTAATTTTTGGGAATTATCGACTATCGTCGTCCTCTACCTCGGCCTCTGCCCCTGGGCCCGCCACGACCCCTGCCTCGGCCGCGACCGCGAGCCGCACCTCTGGCGCTCTCCTTCTTCTTAGCTTTGGCCTTTGGTGTGTCATCAATCAACAGTGTCTCTAATGGTAAACTATCCGGTAGAATATAATAACGGATATTATTGCCGCGTACGGTTAACGTATCCAAATTGATTGGATTACGATTCTTTACAGTAACTTTAACGGCTTTCAAATGTGTATTCATTGCAACATCAACACCGGTGATTGTGCCGTGGACTTGGGTGCCATTCTTCAATTCCATTGTGACCGTTTCATGGCTTAATTTCATCAAAAACCTGAACACAAAAAAACACCGGTTATAGAGTTTGAGGTTAGAATGAATCAATTTTGATAAAAATTGATTATTAATTAATTGTACACACCGGACTAATTTCATTATTTTCTCTGTTTATTTACACCTGTTTTTCCCGATAAAATATTATTTTTGTCGCCGTTAATGAAAACACAAAACGTTTTTAGCGCGTTGTTTTCTTAACGAAACAGTGGTGGGGGGTAAAGAGAGACATTTAGAAAATTGGCGCTAAATTCAAATTTATTGCTCATCATCATCATCATAAATGTAAATATAGGGATGGTGTTCGATAAGATCAATATCCTTCTCCAGTTGTTTCAAATCCTTTTCTAATTTAACTTTACGAAGAACTTTCGGTATTGTATCCGTCAAGATTGGTAAACATTGGAATTCTTTTTGTAGTTCAGCCCAATTATGTTTTAAGCCCTACAATATAGATACAATAGTTAGATGTAAAATTTATAAAACAACAAAATAATAAACCTGGAGTATTTGTTCTCGTTCTTCTGGTGTAATTTGTTTACATTTTGTTGCCTTAGCGGCCTCCTCCTCCGCTTTCCTCATTTCATTGATATATTTCTTCCGATGTGCTATAAATATCTTCAAATACCTCGGTGTTTTACCGAATACTTTCGATTTTAACATAAGCGACTCAATAATTCGCCTTTTTGTACCGTATTGATCGATAACAATATAATTTTGTTGTTGTTTTGGTTTAGCATCTATTACTTTAACGTTTTTAATATTTTCAACGACATGATTTCGACTGGCTTGCTTGCGACGATACTCTTCACGTTTTTTATTCAATTCGTTAATCTCTTCACGTGTTGGCAGATTAGTTACATTTTTTTTAGATGTTGGTTTTTCGGTAAATTCTTCCTTCTTTTGTGGATAAGAAAGGTGTCCGGTATGTTTTCGCAGATAATCACTAGGTAGAGGTGGTGGAATTTCAGCTACCCCCATTGTGGCATGTTGTTGTTTACCAAAACCTTTTCTCATTTTAATATTCTCGTGATATTTTGTTCGATATTTTAAGATTCGCTTGCGATGAACAATTTGTTTGTCTGTTGTACATTTTGTTGTATCGAATACATCGATTTTGTAGATATTCTCGTTGTGATTTGTGATATAAACAACAGACATTTTTGAATTATTTGCTCGTTTATGTCATAGACTAATTTCTGTTGTTGAATTTTCGATATTTATACATTTCTATAGTTGCAATTGATCAAACTTTTCATTTTTAAATTTGGCGCTTGTTATGGCCAACTTAATGATTCAACAATCACTACAAGTTTGGCGGTCATTTTGAATAAGAATTGAACGATAATTATAAAATTAAACATTTACAAAATAGGCGCTATATTTTTTAATTTTCTTATTAATCTCTACTATATACAGTGCATTATCGTTATTTATACAAAATAATACTATTGACTAAATTGTGTTTTTTTACATTAGAATCTCCCTTAAAAAATTTAATTTTTAAACGAAACAATATACAAAAAACCAATCTAATAGCTAGAATATGCATTTAGCACCATCACATTTATTAATTTATAATTTACCTAAATTGTTTTATTTATATTTATATAAATTTAATAAGAAATTATTCCTTGTTCATCTCGAATACACATATCCAAAGAAAAAAATTTACAATGTAGCTAGGATACGTGTGAAGCCCAAACAGGCTGTAAATATTGTTTGTCCACAACCCCAAAATATGGCATACAATGGATTCATTGGTAAACATGAGGCCCGATAGACGAACGCTATAGCTGCACTACTCAAAATACCAGTTGCAGCTGGTGTTATTACGCCCATCAATAGTATTGCTATTGGAAAAAATTTGCCATACTTGTGTTTTCTTAATGTAACAAAAGCAACAATTCCAGCTATCTACAACAGAATCACAATAGCAAAATAATATAGCATTGTTTTTTTGCTCGATTTAATTAACTGACAATATGTACAAATACTGAAGAGAATAAGGTCCATAAAAAGACGTGATACCACATTTTTGTGAATGTATTTAAAGCGTCAGCTTGTTGGAGCCAAAGTACAGCACTAACTGAATCCAATTCGTTTCCTTTGGACATGTTTTCGTTATAACAAACTTGTAAGATTAATGGCGATTTTCTTCTTTTCACACTCTATGTATTTTATGTGATCATATTGAAATCATCCATGATTTTTATTTGATTTAAACCCGTCTACTTCTAATCTTGATAAAACAACAACATTCTAAACAACTCACACTTGAACTGTAATTTAATCAAAAAATTTTACACAATGGATTACATGTCTTTTTGTCATTCGATAATTTATTAGTCTTAAATGATAACTTTACAAAAATCCATTAGCTTTTCTACGATTTTTCTTCTTTTTTATCAAAATAAACTTTATGTTGATAATCAATTGACATTTAAACTTTAGCAATGCCAAGCTTACCTATTTCTCCCGGGATTCAAAGAATTCTGGGAATATTTTAAAATACTTCAATTATAAAAACAGTTATCTGAATTGTTGTATACGAGAGTTCTGAAAAATAATATATCCGAGAATAATTTTAACAATTTATTTATTGCGTAGCTGTGTTAACATAAGCGAAGTAGAATTTTTGTATTTAAAAGATTTTCTACAGGTTCTCAGAAATGTGGCAATCTTCCTACGATTGACAGGCAGTTCTACCAACTTCAATATCTAACTAATGTCAATATGTAATTTCATTAACTATAAAATACATAGTTGATTTAAATTATTAGAATTTTTATTCATAGTAG
>JAZBGW010002004.1:0-13031 GCA_037464815.1 Mylabris variabilis | reverse complement strand
AGATGTTTGACGCTACCATTTTTGCGAAGTCGTCCATGAATCCTAGAAAAAATGGCACGGCTAGGATGAGCACGTGCTGGTAACCCTTTTATGTATAGCCGCGCATCGCTTCTCCCATTACCACCAGCTTCTCCGTAAATAAAATTCATATCAGCAAGTTCGGAATACGAAAATTGAGCCATTTTACCACCAAATTAATACTATTTGCTTCAGTTTGCCGTACCACTTGATAAAATATAAACTAACCTTAAAACTCATTGGATAATTTTAGCGGTCACTGTCAAGCCATGGGAGCATGCGCAGTAGATGTATTTTTATTTTCTTTTAATTTAGATGGGCGACTAACGATCAAAGTGAGCGAGACACGAACATATCCAGATTTTTCTTCTTTTCTTTTCTTTGCTGTAGTGTCCAAACGACAAATTTTTGGACATAGGTTTATTACTCAAAGTTGCTTATTTTGATTCCCTCTACACACCCTATCGGTTTGGCACAACAATTGTGAAACACCCTATATAAGGAACTAAATTATCGACTTTTGATTTGAGTTTTAAGAAGTAATTGTTGTTAGGCACTGATTGTTTGCGAATTTCTTACGAGTTGTAAAAAAATATATTTGGATATACAATATGTGTCGAATATAAATATGGTTGATTCTATAAAACCCCTTTGAATTGATGAGCTATTCGAAAAATATCTCAATGATTTATAGGTTAGTCCCTAGGGACCACTTTAGCAAAATTTTAACCTCGTAGTTCACTTAGAAGTTGGTCAAAAAACGTTTTTCGTTTCTAAGGATGTCGCGATTTTCAAAAATGGAATACACAAAAAGACTGACTCGTAGACCTTCTGAACAGTGATTTTTTCGTTTTTTCCAATGCATTCTACAAAAATGCGAAACATTCCCATCTGTTCCAGAATAAAGTGGAGAAAAAGGGGAAAAAATCAATGTAGGGAGGATCCTTGAGTCATTTATAGTCGTTTTGCGTGTTTAACTCGTTTTTGAAAATCGCTACATTGGCAGAAGCGATCGTTTTTTGACTAACTTCTAAATAAACTACGGGGTTCTAATTTTGCTAAAATGTTCTCTAGAGATCCTCCTATAAATCTTTAAAATATTTCTCGATTCGTTCGCCAAATAATGGGAGTTGTCATAAGAACTTTTCGTTTTAGAGGTGACTCACCCGGTATAATGGATTTTTATTATAATTTTTAACAAATTTTGTTATCGAATTGTCAAAAGTAAGAGATTTAGTTAAGTGTAGCGGATTTTTAACGGAACCCTTCAGTTTTAATTAAATTTTATTCTTTGGCTTAAAAATGCAAAATTCTGATAATTTTGATATGTTTAAATCTTTGATTTTTAGTGAACTCCAATTTTAAATCGTGGTCAAAATTTAGAAAATGTTTGGTCGGTTTTTAAGATATATTCTCATCTTTGGTTTAAGACTTTGAGACATTTTTGATCACCAACCACCAGTTTTTCAACGAATTTTTCTATAGATTCGTTTAGAAAAGAAGATTGAGACACCTTCATAAATATTTAGACCTGAATTTCCCCACTTTAATCTAGATTTTAGGACGCAGTAGTCCTGGGCTATAAATTTTTTGAGCAAAAGGACATTTTCTCTATTGTAGACTACTGAAATCGATAAATAATTCAATAAAAGCAAATTAAAATTTTCCCAAGTATCTTTCATGTGAAAGAGGAGGTCCCTCTGCGTTACTATGGACAGGGCTCCACAAGATATAGTGCCGGCCCTGGATATAAGACATTTGTATCATTAACATTTGAATATTTGCCTCCATAATAATTAAAAGGGGACTAATAATAAAAATGATTATTAAGTACTGTTTTACCGAGCGCTGATTTTTATAGCAATTGACCGGGACGAAAAAGTTGGCAAGTCCGCTACTGCAGTATCTGTATTCGTTAATGCAATTGATATTGTTTTGGTATTTTTAATAAGATGGAATTTATGTAATCATCAAATGAATTTTTTCAACTTGTAATATCTTTAGTATTAAAACATGTATTATTTATTTCTGTCCCGGTGTTTCAATCAAGGGACAACACAGACAACAACAACAAGAAGACAAAAAAAGTTTGTAAATATTCGTGCTACAGGGATTTTTAAATAGTAATCCCGTCGTTTTTTCGGCAAAGCTATGAAACTTTTCAATTTAATTAATGTCTCAATTTATTTTCACGTTTTTTTCCTGAATCGCCAACGAAATTCGTCTGTTTTGACAACAACTATTTTGTTTACAACCAAAAAATAGGCTTGGATATGCAGTTCATTAACATTCCCAAAATAAGAATCTAATCTAATTTTTGTAATCTCTAAAGCAAAATACTTGGTGGGTAAGAAATGATTAAATCGAGCTTATCTCTTTTAATAATCTAATGTGAAAGCTTTCATTCCTTTTCCTCATATTTATATAACTTGATATTGAAACTAATGGATAACTTTTATATAATAATTACATTAATCAACGGCATGAAAACAACTTGGGAAAACTTTCCCGTCGAGTTTAGTTTTCTTTGTAGAGGTTGCGCGGGGTTGGGGGGCGTGTGCAAGAAAAAAGAAAATCGTTCAACATGCTTGTAGTAAATGGGGCGGAACGTAAAAACGAGAATTCACGTGAATGTTTAATATCAGACATACAACTCTTCCTGTTCGTTTTCATTTTTTTTTCTTTGACTAATCTCCAGTGTATCATATGTTTAGTCGATTTTCTAGAGCATGTTTGGAAGTTTTTAAGGAGGAGTCGGCCATCAATTAGAATTGTTTCAACTCGTAATAGTATCTCTTTTTCGATTTTGTATTTCTGTATATGTGTGTAGATATATATGTACAAATATTTTACCCGAGAGTCCAGTTAATAAACCATTCGAACGTCGATTGTAATCACACAAAACAGAAAATCGACAGGAAATTGAAAATAAATTTATTTGCTTTGATAAACTTGGACTGTTGTAAAATCTATGGTTAATTTATGGCAGCTATATTTTTTACCTAGATAACCGAAATATAAAATTTTGGTAATAAAATTTATTGACAAATCGTGTAGAAATAATTCAACTCATGTCGTTTAAGGTTTGTTGAAATTGTATAAATATAACAATGTGTACAGCATAAAAATCCTGATAAAGTTCTGTTAAACTTGAGACTTGCTACATACTATAAAAACTTCCAATCCGTACACACACAATATAAAACCAAACTGTTTTCCAGAATTTATTACAGAATGTTATTTATTAAACTCACGAGATCACATTCAACTTGACTGAAAAGTTTCAGAAACAACAAACATTTAAAAGCTTTGAGTTTTTTAGTGGGCCACTCGCTTTGCTATAGTAGAATTTTGGTGGAGGCGCGCCGAATGACACGTAAACCATTTAAAATAAAAATTGTAAAAATTCAACCAAATTTTACACAAATTAATAACGTGATGATGTGATGATAAAACATACTCGCTATTATATAACTACTGAATAATAAAGAGACGTAAAATTGAAATATAATATAGGCGAGATTATCGGAAAACATGAAAACTCTTCAATTATTTAACATCAATGTGTATATTGTTTACTGAAGTATCAGTAACTCATTTTGAGTTTGATCTATTTTTATACTACAGTGGTTTATTTTTATTACAACATATACATTGACACAATCCTGTGTAGATTTTTATCTATCGTAAAACGTGACCATATATCACCTATAAAAAAGACCAAATCTAATATACAAAGTTTGAAACTTTATACTTGATTATGGTGAGAATTTCATATACAATTTCATCTTATACTACAATTGATTTTCTACACTTCTGGGACTAAAGTAATCACTTTAGTCATCTTTACTGAGGTGCCATTTTTAATCCCTATGGATTGAAAATGATTTAAAAACGCAACCTTATCTCTAATTTTTTTGATTTTATTTCAAAATATTTCCGCAATTGTAAAAAATATCGTGTATAATTCGCAGCTAAAGTGCTTCCTTTTTGACGGTTATTATCACCTTCAGGGCGTGTACCGCCGCTTTTACCCCATCAAAATTATTTTGTGTTTGGTGTACAATGATCGCCGTTTATTAAACTTGCGGATAATTGAATCAATCGGATATTAGTATCAAAACCATTTGGTAGCAAAATACTCCTTAACAAACAAAGTAAAAATTTGCCGCTTATTACAATCAAAACTTCGCTTATTAGTATGGATTTAAAAAAAAACTTAAAAAAAATAACATTTTTATTCAATGCTTTATAAGAATCGTTAGACAGCAAGTCATCAGATTACAGTAAACCCTCGTTAAAGCGAATCCCGTTTACACGAATACCTCAGTAACATGAGTACAAATGGAGGTCCCTACAAGATTTCTGAATATTCTCATAACTAGAAAACGAAATCTCGTTAAGACGAACAGGCTTTTTTTCGGTCCAGTCGAGTTTGTACTAACGAGGGCTTACTGTATTTATTTATTTTTATTTACCAGCAGATCGTGTTACTTGACGTCGTATCGTTCTTCTAGTAAACGTTCATTACATATTGAAATCGTTAGTTTTACTCTGAAGTCTGTTGAATATTGTAGATTTTTCTTCGAAAATGTCAGATGAGGAACACAAACGAAGAGATTTGTCTCTTTAAGAAAAGGATAAAATCTTAGAGTGCTACGATAAATTGTCCAAAATGAGTCAACGTAATGCAGCTGTGCAGCTAAACATTTCATAAACACAATTGTGTAGAATCTTAAAAAAATCGACACACATAGAAAATGCTGCGCTATCTAATCAGAATATGAACCGGAAGAGAGAACAATCTGGGAAGGATAGTGTCAAGTCAAGTTCGTGAAGAGAATGCTTCGGTCAATGGGCCCCTCATGTGTCAAAAAGCAGAATAACTTGCAAAAATGATGGCCAAAACTGATTACAAAGCAACCAAAGGATGGTTCAATAGGAGGAAAAAGCGAGAAAATATTGTGTATAAGCGCCTGAATGGTGAAGAAAAAAGCAACAGGCTAAAAAGAGAATGGCCAAAAATATTGCTGAAAATCCGCCCCAGGATATTTACAATGCGGACGAAACTGGGATCTATTTTCGTGTAATGCCTGTTCAAAATAAAAGTGCTAAAGGATTTGAGATTCCGAAAGAGCAAGTGATAGTTCTTTGCTGTGTTTAATATGAAAGGCGAAAAACGAGACCTTTTGATCATTGGAAAAAGTACAAGGTGCTTTAAAGTTGTCAAAAATGTACCTGTTGATTACGCGTGTAATGCAAATGCTTGGATGACAAAGGTAATTGCCAATTGTACTGTTGGTGGATAATTGCACGGCACACACGAAGACTTTGTCATTAAAGAACATTAAAGTGATCTTCTTACCTTCGAATACCACATCATTAATTCAGCCATGTGGCCAAGGTATCATACGAGCTTTTAAAGCTCATTATCGTAGACAAATCTGAATGCAAATTGTTATTATTATTTATTATTCGTTTCGTGAGAAGTCTTTCCCAGATCCTCCCACCCGAGCTGTGTTTCGTGCCCCACTGTACCTCAGCCTTTAAGGCCTTTTGTACGCTCGTCAGCACGCCTGATTTGCGTTAGCTGCCTTCTCCCAGTCGTCCCGTTTTTTTTTTTAATAAAGTCCAGGATACTGTTCAGGGGAGTACTTTTTATTTCATCCGGAGATATATAAATTCCCCTCCCAGGTACCACACTCTGAGATCCTTCAAGGCTTCACAATAGCATAAAATATGAAGAAAAGTTTCATCCCCTTCTTCACATGCCCTACATGTTGGGTCTTTTATAATCCCAATATTATTGAAATGTTTCTTCAGTGCACAGTGTCCAGTAAGCAGTCCAGTGATCTGCCTTAATTGTTTCCTATCAAGTTCTAGGAATTCTTTAGGTCTTCTACGGTTTTCAAAACCCAGGAATATCTTTGACAGGACTATCCCTGGTGATTCCTCCCAGTAGCGTTGGTGTTTTCGTTCTAAGTCTTCCCTTATGGCACTTTTAGCGTCCGCATCATAGGCGATCCCACATGAGGGTGCAGGTCCAATTAGAGCTGTTTTGGCGGCCTTCTCATTTCCTTCAAACCCCTGATGAGCTGGCACCCATTTGAAGTTTACCTTGTTGTGTTCAGTCAGCTCATCAAGTGCTTCGAAGCATTCCAGGACTCGTCTGGATTTTAGCCCTCAGTGACGCAAGCACAGCTTGACTGTCTGTTTTGATGTAGATGCTTCTATTTCTATTGTTTTTCCACAACATGACCTAGGCACAGGTCATTAGAGCTATTATTTCTGGTTGGAATATGGGAAATATTTCTGTATTCAAGGTCGTCTGTGTGCCAAACGATTCCTCCTCGATTCGTGTCTTTTGTCTCGTTCATCGTTCCTTCCCCTTCCAGTATTTCTACTTTGAAGTTCCTGTTGAAGTGATAAACTGCGTTGATTTTGTCGGACAGCATTCCTAAAACGGGAATGCTGTCTCTTTTCCGATGGATCTCGGTGTGAGATCCTTTGATAACGGGCTCTCTCCATAACTCATTAGTTTTCAATCGATAAGAAGCAGCCGTTGCTTCTGTCTCCACCACTAAGTGTAGAAGACTGAGTCCCAGCATTACTTCCATTGCTGCTGTTGGGGTAGTTGACATCGCCCCCGTAACACTTATTAAGGCCATTCTCTGTATCCTGCACAGCTTTTGCATGTTCACACTGGTGGTAGTTTCTATGCCACAGGGCGGAGTATGTAATCACTGGAATCACAACCTTGGTGTGCATTAACCTAGGTTGTAATCCCCAATTTTTCCCAACCAAGCTTCTACAGGCCCATAGAGCCCTTATGGCTTCGTTGGAGATCATCTCAATGTGTGATTTGAAGGTTAATCGGGCATCTAATACGACGCCCAGATATTATGCAAATTATAGACGAACTTGATGAAATGCAAGTTTAATTGCGAAAATAATTTCTCTTCATCAGGCATTGCTTCTATTAAGAATGTCTTGGAAGCTAGTCTCAGAAAACTGCTTTAGAAAATCTGGTTTTTGTAAAACAGAGGTTGAAACTTCTTCGTTCTTTAAAACTGATTATCTAGCATGTGAAATTTTCAATCAAATCCCAGAGAGTATGTCTAAAGATCAATTTGAAAGTTGGTTGCATATTGATAGCGATACTCAAGTGACGGCGACAATAATTGAATCGAAAATTTATCTATTGAAGCAAATGAGTGTAATGATGAAGAAGAAATTTTGGGAACTCCTCCAAGTAGTGTTGAAATGAAAGAAGCTCTACGAATTCTTCGTAATGGTGTGCAATATAAAGCAACAAATTTCGATAAACATCATGAATATGAGAATTATATTCAAGCAATAGTAGAATCTAATAAGGAATTGATAAGTTTTTTCAAATAATGTTAATAATATTCATAATAACACCAGGTAACATGTAATAATAAAATGTTTTGTTCGTATTAAATTGTTGTTGTTTTTAGCCTTATTGGCATCAAAAAGAGTGGGTCCCAAAGCGAGTCCAATAAGCGGCGACCACTATATTTAGGACGGAAAATGCGTTTATTATTAACTGGGATGTCAATTTTTTAATTAAACAAAGAGCATGCCATCATTATCACCTTTGTAGTTTTGTAGCATACATCCGTTTCCGTATATTATACTTATTGTACCAGAAAATGGAAAAGCGAAAAAATTAATATCCGTCTATCGATTATTTTTTTTTGTCTATCTCAACCTCACCATTATTGGCATCCATAGAGGAGATGATGATGGTAATGATAAAACCGTTTTTTTCTCACCCTGGTAAAGTCTTTTGTTTGATATACAGAACAAGTCAATTGAATAGATGGTGTGTCAAAAACTGACTGACACCATCCGTACACACACACACACACACATACACATACACATACACACCTAGTATATGCCGTAAAGTTATGAAGATTAATGTGTGGAATTGTTTAAAAATGAAACAAAACTAGAATTATGGCAGGTCAATGTATCATTATTTATTGTTTTTTTGTCACTATTTCCAAGTTGTGTCTGTCATCGGAAATTTTAACAATGCGAACTGAGCAACTGAACAAACATTTTTCAATGTTGTTATCTATCATAATCTGTTCTTCGAATCAGCAACAATAAAATAGATGGAGAAGAATTTGTAGATTTTCACAGATGTTTACTTGACACTTGAAATAGTAATAACAACAACAGGAACAGGATATGTTGGCAGTACGTTTCTCCATTGACAACATATCGGATTCATTCTAATAAAAAAACGAATAAAACTTTCAAGTTTTAACGGGTAAACTTTAAAATTTACTCCCGTAGTCGTTATTTTCTCGTTTTCTATCAATAATTGATAATTCAATCAAAGTCTGTTGTGTTGCCGAGAGACGATCAAAAAAACGGACTTGTTCGCTCTTTTTTACCTTTATTTGCATCATGAAAAACTCCCCTCATGTCAAGGAACAATTTGTATGTTGACAAATACGATTAACATTTGATCAACAATGACAATAGTCATAATAACAATTTATTCCTTGTTTACGTACAATAATGATTTACTTTTTATCCCATAAAATTCTTACTATTATAGAAAACACAGGAGTGTAGAAAGATGAGAAAAACGAAACGAAGAAATACGTTTTTAATGATGCGCAACATTGGTCTTTCCCATCTATTCTTTGTGTCGTTTTTTCCCTCCTATCGTTTTCTTTACTTGTCCCTCTCAAACTCACCACTATTTGTCAAATTCATTTTTTTCGTTTTTGATATCTAGTTGAAGATTTCGATCAAATATACAACGATCCGGGTGTCAGATGTCCCTTCATATTTATAGACAATGAATCTGGACAAAAACTAAATCGCCCTGATAATAACAGATTAGAATTTCTAGCTTATCACAGAATTGTTTATTGAGATTTTAATTAGCTGTTCAGATTTCGTATTGGTCAGCAAATTTACACAAATATCACCAATCTAGTAATAAATTTTGCGTGACTATTTATTAATTTTGTGGTTGACTGGGATTGATAGAAGCCCGTTAATATATGCCATTTCATGTTTCTCTCTCATCGTTTATTTATTGATAATTGTTAATAAACGGTTTTTTCAAATCAGATAATTTCATTTTTAAATGGCTTTTTATAATCTACAATTTTTTAATAAATTTCAGCTATTCTACAGTTAAAATGAAACATGGATAATTAGGCAAAACAAAAGCATAATTAGGTCAAAGTCTAAAGACGAGAGGGGGATTATTATTAAAACGGGCAGCAACGATAAATTTTAACTTCTTTGTACAGAAAATGGTCCATTTTGTGAAAGTTTACTTTAATGATGGTAATCAATATTGGAAAGTCAGTCTGCTATAATAACCGAAAAATTTATAGATTTACTTCTTTTAAATACAATTTCTCGTTTAGAATTCGTGAGAAAACGGGAAGAAACTGAGTTCAATTTGATTTTAATCAGTCCTTTGTTAGTCTTTTTTTTACTTTTACATTAGAAAATCCTCTGTTTCTTTGTATTCCTAAAGAATTATTGTGAAATAGACGCCTATACAAAGACAATAATCCTTTTAATTCTTAATGTCTTCACTCCTCCCTATCTCTTCTATCCTTAACGTTACAATAATAGGCGTATTTATAATATTTATTCTACCAGAAATACCATTAATTAGATTTTTCTATAGAATTATTCACATCTAAATCTATTATAACAAAGCAAGCTAATAATTAATCTGGATTATCTCCACTCCACTGATAACACACACACTTCCTGTACTTTTTTGCCACCACCCCCCCAATATTATTGCAAGTTTCAACGATTTATTCCACAAATAGCTGTTATTTTTCAACATTTTTTTATAAAGACAAGGAAAAATAATGTCCCAATTATTTATTTAATGAGGCGATATTTAAGTGTGCACCAGAAGAATTAGAAGTAGGAAGAAAAGTAACGAAATTGAATTTGTCGCAAAACAAGTTTGATTCAATTTCTGCATCGAATGTAGAGAGAGCCCAGTAAAGACGTTACGATTAAAATTGATACTATTCAGTGTCTTTTTTTTTGTTATCTAATCGTATTTTTCCTGCTTGGCAAATTGATTTCTTGTGATTTCAATTCGTAACGGTCGTGTATTTCAATCAATTTTCAATTAATGTCGTTAATTTTACAATTATTGCATTTGAATTTGGATTATAAAAAAATATTGCAAATATAGATGCGGTTGGATTGGAAAAACAAACAAAAATTCATGAAATGATACGGGATTGGAGCGGAAATACACACATGTACACATTCATAACCAATCAATCATAAAGCCGAAATGGTGGGATATAATTTCTATAACAATAGTTATTTATCATTCGGTAGAGTTTATGAAATTTTTACGTTTCGTATAGGATGAATTTCGCTTCTTTTTTTTCATCAATTTTTCTGTTACTGGTCTAAAATAGAATCAATACAATTTTTGCATTGAATTTCATCGGATTAGTTCAATAATAGATTCATTTCAAGAATCAATAATAGCGGATTATTAATTTGTAATCTGTATAGGATCAAATTTGATCCGGCGCATCCACCATTTTCACTGCTCAATAATATTTTTTCTGTAATCTTGAGTTCATTTCGAAAGCTTCCACTTTTTTTGTCGTGCTTCATTATCGAATGATAGATGTGCGTCTTAATATCACCACATAATTTAAATATTTGTAAAAGAAGAAACTACTATCAAGATTGAATGACAGTCGAGTAAATGATAGCAGCAGTAAAAAAAATCACTTTGAACGCCTGCAGCTAGTATGATTCGTTTCTTTCTGTTTGCCTAAACTAAAGAGTTTTCCTAATAATGTCGATGAGAAGAAAACAACAAGAAAGATTTTCATCAATTCAACACACATACTCACAGTATGATTACTGCTAACAATATATGTCCATTTGTCACTGTCGTCTTACTACTAGAATTCCATCTTATTTTGCTTTTTGTTCGTTTATAACGAGGCTTTCACTTGATCTCTGATGTTTACTTAAATTCTCATCTATTGTTATGTAAAATCTATTTTTTGAAGGGGTGGTAGCAATAGTAGTAGTAATAGTGGTTTCAAAAGCTAAAGCGTTTTAGAGAAATGTAAATCATTCTTTCATTGTTTGCGGCTCAATGTCGTCATCATCATCATCATCAGCAGCAACATCATCATGTGAAGAAAACCACCAAAAAGGAGGGATTTATTAAGTTTTGTGATAATGTTGAAAAGGCTGGATAGTGATGTAGATCAGAACAAAAAAAAAATGACAAATGATATTTTAATGTCAATATGGCGAAAAACGGGAGCGCCATTCTAAATATGTATGTGTGGATTACAATTACCGTATTCAATTGTAAAATCCGTCAATATTTAGAATATATGATGAGGTGTTTCAATATCGTCTACTTTAAATAAAATCTTACAATAAGAAATTTCTGCCGACATTCTTCACTATCACTCCGTCACTCCTACTTAAGGGATATTAAATTCATTCATTTATTAAACTGTAAAGTAGACAGACACTGAGTGGATCTTGTTGTTATTTTGAAACAACACATGACATAGATTTAACAATCCTTTTAAATGGGTGGCACATCTGTCTAAATACACACTCCACATATACACAAGACGAATAAGACGATCGTCTCAAGCTTTATATATACCAACTTTGATGGCAATTTACACAAATTTATTACACAGTGTTGAATGGTGAACACAACAAGGCATGATGGCAGAAATTTAGAAACCTTGTCAACAGTAAACTAGAGCACAATTTAGAATCTAGATACAAAAACAAGAATCAATCTAACTCGACTGTTATTCGAATTCGTTATTGATCTTAATAATGCATCCCGATTACTTTCTATGTTGTTGTTGTCCAACCAATTTGCTAATGTAATTTAAAAGTTTTAGAATGTTGTATTGGAATATTTGAAATCGGACTAGTTGATGATGCAACATTCTGTTTACAGGAACTCTGAAGGCATTGGGCTGACATTGTTTGGCGGCCTATCCCATCAGTAGAAGTTTGGGTTAGTTGTGGCAACATAAAAAAGTGTTTTAAATCCAAGTTGATTATATGGAAAAATATAGAAAAATAATAATTTAATAATAATGAATTTTAAGAACACGACTCGGCAATCTCGTAGTTTTTACACCATCGACTCCATCTATCCGAAATATTCCAAACTAACAATCATCTATTCATTTCAATTTTCTCATGAAAATAAGCAAGTTTTTCTGTACTAGCAGTGTTATCGTTGGCAACGCCAAGGAATCTTGTTACAACATAATTATTTTTAAGATGCCCCTTGGATAAATTTTCAAACAAGGTTTTGTCTGTATCTGCATCTTTAAAATTGTGCTCAAGCTCTTAAAAACAGATTTTTCAGAAAACTAACAAGTACCGATATTGAATTCTTTTTTGAAAATTTATAAATTTCATTCAATTTATAACACAAATGTTACACAAATTTATTGCCCTATAATTCGATAAGGGGTTGTAAGGGGTGGTTGATTATATATCATTTCAAAGATCTTTTAACAGCCTTTAAGATCCATATAATTGGAATTTTGAACAATAATACACGTAGTCAAAATTTACCCTTTAATATACCGCCCCTATAAACTGTTTATAGGGCAGGTATTTTAAATATAAAAAATTCTCGGACAGGTAACTTTTATTTTTTAATTTTCTATCAGTTGAAGAATATTTATGTTGATATGTTTTACCATGGGGTAGAAAATTACAAAAAATCATAAAAAAATAACATGTAATCATCTAAAACTTCAACCCCCCAATAAGGGATGAACACGCAATTTTAATTTTTTGATATCCCTAGTTAATCTCTATCATCTAGTTTTTGAATTACTAAAAAATATTTAACCATTCCAGAGATATTTTGAAAAAACTGATTTTGCCGAGGTAAATTTAACCCCAAATATCTCCCTTAAACTTGAGTATAGGCACGAATGAAATAAACT
>JAZBGW010002003.1:0-13034 GCA_037464815.1 Mylabris variabilis | reverse complement strand
TCCGGAATCCCCTTAAATATATGTTACAATTTGGACCAAAACACGTTTTCGTCACAACTGATAAACCTCCACCAGTCCAAAACGTTCTAGCAAGAATTGAAGATACTATCAAAATGAAGATGTTAAAAATATCATTAGAAGTGAAGTTTCTAATTTAATTTCTAATAAATTTAAAAAATACAGAAAACCGTCTCAATATCAAAAACACTAAAAAGCTCATAAACGAAACAAGAATGTTTATTAAATCTAATCCATATTTAGTAATCACACAAGCTGATAAATGTAATAAAACGGTAATTCTTAAAAACATGATTGAGATAGTAAAATACTAAATTTATTAAATGACACATCCACATATCAAAAACTTAGAGGAAACTTTACTAAATACTCAAAACTGATTGTAAAAGTAAGAAATTCATAAATGCAGTCACAGAAAAATCATTAAAAGCATTAACTCTTTATCTCCACGTATATACCGGGTGATTCGAAAAATATTTCAAGGATTTATAGGAGGATTCCCAGAGAATATTTTAACAAAAGCAAAACCTCGTAGTTTATTTAAAAGTTGATTAAAAAACGCTCATTTTGGACAAGGTCGCGATTTTCAAAAACGAACCAACCACGCAAAACGATTTACAATTACTCGAGGAGCTTCTATCCATTGATTTTTTTGGTTTTTCTCTATTGCATTCTAGAAACAAATTCCAAACATTCCAGAATATAATGGAGTAAAACGAAAAAAATCAATGTTGGGAGGATCCGCGAGTCAATTTAAATCGTTTTGCGTGTTTAGTTCGTTTTTGAAAATCGAACGTTTTTTGATTAACTTCCAAATGACCTACGAGGTTCTAATTTTGCTGAAATGTTCTCTAGGGACCCTCCTATAAATCCTTGAAATATTTTTCGATTCGCTCGAAAAATAATGGCAGTTGCAAGAACTTTTCGTTTTAAGTGACTCACCCGGTATGGTCTTCCAAAATTACAGGAAAATAAT
Source organism: Mylabris variabilis (assembly GCA_037464815.1). Classification (NCBI taxonomy): domain Eukaryota; kingdom Metazoa; phylum Arthropoda; class Insecta; order Coleoptera; family Meloidae; genus Mylabris; species Mylabris variabilis. The sequence goes on along the minus strand of JAZBGW010002003.1, from coordinate 12,040 downwards.
ATCCCCCTAAGACCTATTGTTAGTAATTGTCGAGCACCCACTTACAAATTATCAAAATTCTTAACAAACATTATAAAAAATATAATTGGAAATTATGATTATCATGCTAAAAATGCATGGGATTTTCATACATTCATTACTCAAAAAACAATACCACATGATCATATTCTTATCAGTTTAGACGTACAATCTTTATTTACCAACATTCCCATTGATTGTATTGTTTGAGAACAATTTCATTAATAAACTATTGTTAGTTACACTTTACAATTTTGGTTTTCAATCTGGTCGTGAAACCCACAAAAATAACAACAAAACGATATTTCAATGGTTAGTACATACGACAGATATAAGAATTGTATTATTTTGGCACGTTAATCGATTTTTTTAAAATGTCTTTGGCGTTTAAAATAGAAATTTAATTTGGGAAGGTGGTGGTGGTGTTGGTGCGACGCCCCTGGAAATTGTCGCATACCATTCAACAGTAATCTTGTCCATCGATCCTCTGTCGGGTGCCTGCATGCCTGCTTTTGCCTTCTTTCATTCTTTCATGTCTGCGATTTCTATTCATAAGGAATCCCCTAAGTGTAAAAGAGACAGATTACAAAATTTACTATTCATCTCACTATAGTTAAGAGTATATTTCTAGTTTTTATTGTATTGTATATTTTTTTTGTCGGTTTAATAATTTTGCCAAGGTTATAGCAAAAACCGAAAATTAAAACGAAATTGGTCAGGGTCGTGTTAATTTCCACCATTTTTAGATTTTATACATATTTTTGAATTTTAACCAAGGTTTTATTTATTTTATCATCAATTGCAGCGTGATGGGATGATTGGATTGCAAGAATGCGGGCCTGCGCCCCCTAGAGCGCCAGCCTCCGGCGGTATACGGGCCCGTGAGCGTACAGCACAAGCTGTCGAATATTACAACACCCATGTGCATAGAGCTTGGGCTAACGCTGGATTATCAGCTTCCAGGTAGTAGTTCTTAACTATCAATATTAATAATAATAAGACGGTATTTTTTGATCATATTAGGTCATCTTTTAACGATCGTCATCATCATTCAACACCTCGCCGTACAACAACAACAACAACAAGTCATCACCATTTAACAACACAACCAATAACAGATCATTTATATCGCAGTAATTCTAGTTTAGAATTATTAGAACATAACGGACGTACAACAACATCATCATCACCATCATTAAAACGTGAATACGGTAGTCACGGTTCTATTGATGTAATCGATCGTCCTGGAATTGGAAGAGGACCAACAACAACAACAACAACGACATCAACAACATCAACAACGACTACACCGACGACAATTACACCACCACCACCAACGACAACAACAACAACAAGTGAATCCTTTTTTGCTATGTTACAAGATTATCGACCAGCTGTCTTGGGTGTTATTGGAGCTGATCAACGTTCACCTGGACCAAGTGAATATTTAAGAAGTAAATATTTACAACAAGGCGACGATAATACAACAAATAATTGTGACGACGAACAAACACCACAAAGTCCGAAATTACGTGTTAAATTACCTTTAAAATTTTGGGGTAATCATCATAGTAATAATAATACTAGTAATAATAATAACAATAATAGTGTAAATAGTGCTGTGAAGAATCAAAGACAAACAATGGATGATAGTATAGTGAATACAACGTCTTCCAGTAGTTGTAATAATGTGATTTGTTCAATTGAAATTGAAGAGATTGCAAGGAGACGAGCTTTTAGTCATTATGATTGTCAATCGTTAACAACCAATTTAAATTATGCTGTCAGGTATTTTTGTTTCTTATTATTATAAATTATGAATTATTAGAAATAAATAGATGATAATTATTTTTAGATTACGTCGTGTATTAGCGAAACGTAGAAATACAACAACTGGTGCATCTGCTGCATCGATGTCATCAACACGTTCATCGACACCAGATGGTGACATTGGACCAACTACAACGACTACTGCAGTAATCACAACAACAACAACAACAACAACAATAACAAATAATTGTGATGAAGATTATGGTGATGGTCAAAGTAATGATTTAGTACAAAGTTGTCCGTTTTTCCGTAATGAAATCGGTGGTGAAGAAGAGAGAATTGTTAGTTTGACACGTCTACAAAATAATCATCAACATCATCATCATCATCAGCATTACCATCAACATCACCATCATCATCATCATCACACCCAAAATTATGGGAATAGTAACAATAACAGTATTAAAAAACCATTACATCGTCCACCATTAGCTTATGGTGTGGCTGTATTAGAATTTCCACCTGGTGAAACACATTGGCGACATTCAACATGTCCATATCAACGTTTACCAAGACCGATTGAGAGTGTTGATCAGGGGGCTTTGTATTATCGAAAGTATTTTTTAGGACAAGGTATAAATATTTCGTTAATTTATTAATTAATAATAGTATATTTTACAACGAGGCTATAATGAGTGCTAGGATTACGGAGAATTAAGATTACAATTGTAATGATTCGAGGTAATAATAGTACACATTATAGCGAGTTGTATACAAGAGAATGGACCATTAAAAGTATAAGAAGTTCTAGTAAATGCAAGTTGACGAAATTTGTTATACAGGATGTCCCGTAAGTCGCGAATTTCTTCCCAAGGGGCAGATAGGGGATGAAATTCTATTACGAAAAGTCCTGTATCATTTTGTTATCTGGCGGACAGGTAATTAGAAATTAATTAAATTAAATAGCCAATCAGGTGCTCTCTTCTACCATCAAGACTCTTTCCTTCTCTCTCTTTATGGCTATAGCGAGCTCCTGATTGGCTACATGATTTAATTTATATCTAATCAGATGAGATAGTGGTACAGGACTTTTCGTCTTAGAATTTCATCAACTATCTGCCACTTAGGAGGAAATGCGTGACTTACGTGACACCCTCTAGAAATTATTTTCGTTGTTCTAGCTGACCCCGTCATATGAGGGAGTTAGAGCACCCTACTCTCTTATTTTAAATGTAATGGTATATTTTTTACTGCATTTTTGAATTTTTTAATCAAATCGAAGGGGACTTTGATAACATGATCCATGGTCTAGCGCTGAAAGTTTTTCAGATACTTCAACTTTAAGCTAAATTTTAAATTTTGAAGTGTTTGATTGAAAAATTCATATTTTTGAATCGATAGTATTTAAAATGTTAAAATTTAGAATTTAAGCAGTAAAAATGATATACTTTTTATCAATCTAAATAGAATTGAATTATTGTTTAGCGTTTAGCTGAAACAAAATTTTCTTTCAGGCAATTTTTAAACTTTAAATGGAACACCATATTTTTCTTTATGCGGTAAGATTGGGGAAACAAATCTGCATCGAACTGTATTAGCATCTCCTATACCTATCTTTGATAATTTATTAGTTATTCAAAATTTTCAATCTTGTCTAATTTTCTCCTCTGAAAGAAAATGTAAAGCAGAGAAGGCTTAGAAAACAACTTCAATTCAATTGTCATAATTACCTTGAAATTAATTAATTAATTTTGCACTATTTCTATGAAGAAAAATATAAGAAATTGATAATTAATCGAATCAATATCTATTGCATTTACCTTTTTTGCATGTAGAATGATGTAAATTTGTAAAAAAAAACATGCAGAATATTCAATATTAACCTCAATTGTGACAATTAACGTCATTTTGCTCAGCCTTCTATGCATTTTATTATAGTTGAATTAGTTTGGCATAGACGACTAGATGTATTACATTTTCTTTCAAGGGAGGCGATTGAACGAAATTGAAAATTTTAAATAACTGAAAAATTATGAAAGATAGGTATAGGGAATGCTAATATAGTTGGTTGCAGAATTTTTTTCTCTATCTAACCGTATAAAGAAAAATATGGTGTTCTATTTAAAATAAGGAAGATATTTCGGTTTGAAAATTGCCTGAAATAAAAATTTATTTCAGCCAACCACTGAAAGATAATTAAACGCTATAAGCTTTACCTGAAAGGACATTGTATATACTATTTGTATTCCAAATATCAACATTTTAACAGTAATAGTTTGAAAAATACGATTTTTTAAATCAAACACTGCAAAACTTAAAATTTCATGAAAAGTCTAAATATCTGAAAAACTTTCAGTGTTAGACCCTAGGTTGTATTATCAAAGTCCCCTTCTATTTCATCTGAGAATTAAAAATGCAATAAAAAATATACCATTTTATTTAAAATAAGAGAGTAGGATGCACTACCCTATACAAGGGGGGCAGCGAGAACAACGAAAATAATTTCTAGAGAAAGTTCAGGCGACAAAATAGCTATTTATCAAATTTCAGAAACTTTCATTAATTGGGACTTCTTATACTTTTAATGACTCATCCTCTTGAATCATCCTATATTATTATACTTAATCTACGACTTATTTCTAAGTGTACAGACACTGGTGATGTACAAGGATATTTACCTCTTCGTCATCATTTTCGATTATAAAATCGCACAAAGAAACGGTTATTTTATAACTATTTGTTAAAACTGTCGTTTTATTTATTTTTTGTCGTTACCATGGTTTTTACATTTGACAGAAACTATTATCTATAGTCGTCACCAAATAACTTTGATCTCCCGTCGCCATTAAGAAACGTATGAACTAAGACGAAAAATTATAAGCATGCATTTGACTAATGTAGTATTGTTCTGTTTGGTTTTTCGCGCTCAAAATATTTAACAGATTACTTACAAATTGTTTTCGAGGCATTTGCTAGATAATGGTAAAAAAAAAATCAAATAAAAATTTCAAAAACTTCAATACTTTGACAATTAAAAATCAAATCCACTCCCGTGTTCATGTTTACAACTATGGAGAGAGCGAGAAGTGAATGTCTGCCTATCTTTGGCCTGTGCAACGTATTAAAAAAGGATGACTGCTTGACATATAGGGAGCCATAAATCGTTATCTCAAGACACTAGTTTTTATTGGCATCTTTGTCTAACTACTTAAATTTATAATGTGGGATTTCTTTTAATTGACAATTATTTGTTCACTCGTTAGTCTTCGAAGATCGAAGTTATTTGGCAACGACTATATTACTAAAATCGTCTTCTTGGTCATTTTCTTTGTAAATATTACGTATATTCTCAGAACTAACAATAAGTCTGTGAGTGTTTGTTAAAACTGTCGCCTTATTTATTTTTGTCGTTACCATGGCATCCTTACATTTCACAGCAACTGTGATTCAAAATCGTACATAAACGGACCCTTTAGAACTACTTGTTAAAAGTGCCTGTTTATATATTTTTGTAGTTACCATGGTTTTTTGACATTAAAGAGAAATAATGATTCAAATACTATTTTGTGATTGGCTTACGAGAGGTGATAATAAATATTATTTCCTCTCGTAAACCAATCAGAAAATAGTAGCAAATAATATAAGGCATTATATTGCAAAAACCACAAGTATAATAGTCACTTTATATATAAGTTGTAGATAAATTAATTAATTAATTGATTAATTAATAATTGTGTAGAGCATCAGAATTGGTTCGGTATGGATGAACAATTAGGACCTGTAGCAATATCGATACGTCGTGAAAAAGTCATGCATCCAGATAATAATCAATTGACATCATCATCATCGTCATCATCATCATCACAAATTATGCAATATCAATATCGTTTAGTGATACGTACATCTGAATTACAAACATTACGTGGTTCAATCTTAGAAGATGCTATACCAAGTATTAAATCCTCGAATAATAGTAAAACATTAAATATAAAAGAAGTATTAGAATATGTTGCACCGGAAATACAATTAAGTTCATTACGTTTAGGTATACAGAATCAACAAACTGAAGAACAATTATTAAAATTAGATGAACAAGGCTTAAATAATCATTATAAAGTTGGTATAATGTATTGTAAATCAGGACAATCCTCCGAAGAGGAGATGTATAATAATGAGGAAGCTGGTCCGGCATTTTTAGAATTTCTAGAAACAATCGGTAAAAAAGTCCGTTTAAAGGGCTTTAATAAATATAAAGCCGGTTTAGATAATAAATCCGATTCAACTGGTCTATATTCAGTCTATTCACAATATCAAGATTGTGAAATTATGTTTCATGTATCAACAATGTTACCATTTACACCAAATAATCGCCAACAATTATTAAGAAAACGACATATTGGTAATGATATTGTTACAATTGTATTTCAAGAACCTGGAGCATTACCATTCACACCAAAAGGTATACGTTCACAATTCCAACATGTTTTTATTGTTGTCCAAGCTATAAATCCATGTACGGAGAATACGCATTATAAACTAGCAGTTAGTCGTTCAAAAGATGTACAAGTATTTGGACCACCAATTAAAGATAGTGCTATTTTTCCAAAAGGTAAAGCATTTGCTGAATTTCTATTAGCTAAAGTTGTCAATGCTGAGAATGCTGCACATCGTTCTGAGAAATTCGTCACAATGGCAACCAGAACTAGACAGGAATATTTAAAAGAATTAGTAATGAATAATTCTACATCGACACCAGTTGATACCGGCCAGAAATTTTGTGAGTCTCAATAATATACAGAGTGTCCCGTAAGTCGCACATTTTCTCCCAAGGGGCAGATAGGGGATGAAATTCTAACACAAAAAGTCCTGTATCAAGCAATCCTGTAGCCAATCAAAAGCTCGCTACGGCGATAAAAAGAGAGAAGGAATGAGTCTTGACGGTGGGACCTGGAAAGCGGACCAGTTAGCAAGTTGGCGCGATGACCGTTCAAACTAAAAAAGCTTCTGATTGGCTACTTAATTTAATTATCTACTAATTATCTGTGCAGCAGATGAAATAAAGGTATGGGACTTTTCCTCTTAGAATTTTATCCTCTATCTGCCCATTAGGAGCAAATGCACGACTTAAGGGACAGCCTATATAGTAGTGCTAGTAACCAAATTGAAAATTCTAATGACAGAAAAGTTACTAAAGACGACATCCGTTATTACGCGGCGTTATTAAGCCGCGAAATTTGAAAATGTTCTTACTTATTATTTTATTATATTATGCATTATGGCTAATACATTCTTTTCAAACGATTAAATGAAATAACGTTTGTTGTTTTTAACACGTTGAAGTTAGTAAAAGGTTGTAAATTAGAAATACACATGAAAAAGTAGTATTTTTTATTAATGAAGAATTAAGACATTTCTTATTTTAATCAGAACTGATAAAAATTGTTTACATACTGCAGCACTTGGTCCCTAAGAATACCGATGTATAATTGTTGTTAACATCACTTTTACACCGACCTTACCTGCATATTAAAAATATCGCTCTTGTTTTCAAAAGAAAATTGTCTTTTAATCTCAAATAATCACGATAAACAAGAAAGAAACACTTCAGTTAATTAACACCGAAGAAATAAATTTAAAACAATTATCACGAATGAGAATAACTACAATCAAAATTCAAAATTTTTGAGGTTAGAAATGTAAGTAAACATTGCGTAGCAATCTGGTGACACAGGTTCACCAACCCACTTTTTGATGGGCGCGCAATTCAAAATTTTCAATTTGGTCATTACGACTGCTGTGCTACAAAATATATATATATAAAAAAATAACATTTTACGTGTAAATTTTAGCAATTTTCAGTAGTAAGAAAAAAGAAAAGATTCGACCACGTTTCATCCCGGATGCTTGTCAACGTGGCGCTATACTTTGGCAAGTTTTATTAGATGATAGTAGTCAATCACAACAAATTGAATGTTTTTTGGGCATATCACCGGATACGTTTGTATTAATTGAAGAACAAACGAAACAAATCGTCTTTGTAACACCATGTAAATCGATATTAGGTTGGTCATTACAACAGACAAATGAATTACGTATCTATCATCATCAAGGTGAATGTTTAACAATTCATATACGTGATACAAATAATGATCGTGATGAATTAATGGAAATTATTGAACGTTTAAAATGTTGTACGAATGGTTGTCAAGCAAAAGAATTACATTTAAAACGTAATATAATGGGACAATTAGGTTTTCATGTTCAACCAGATGGTATTGTAACATTAGTTGAAAGTGCTGGTGAAGCATGGCATAGTGGTTTAAGACAAAATTCACGTTTAGTTGAAATTTGTAAAATTGCTGTATCTACATTAACATATGATCAAATGGTTGATTTATTAAAAACATCATTATTAGTTGCATTAACTGTTATACCACCATTATCAGATGGTACGCCACGTAAAGGATGTACATTACAAAATTGTAAATATAATGAAGGCAATTATGAGGGTGATTATGAGAATTTAACAACCAGTAATAATAGTAATTGTAATGGTGGTATGGGTAGTGGTTGTGATGAGAATAATAAAATAAGGAAAGCACCACAAATGCAACAAGCCGTACCAGGTAATCATCGACGGATGATTTATGAACGCAGTTTCTCACCACCAAGATCAAGCAATAGTTCTGGATATGGTACAGGCAGTAGTAGTAAATCGTATCATCTTACAAATATAGAGGTTTAAATTGATTTATTTTTCTGTTAATTATTGTAAATTTTCTTAATTTAATTAGTTTTTTCTATTTTGCGTTGTTAAGTTAACAAAAGGGGTGCTTTAATACCTGTTAACGCACTCCTTTTGGATATTTTAATAGCTAGTATAATTTATTTTCTTAAAGTTGGCGGCTTGCGCATGCGTCTTTCATATTTAATGTGATTGGCGTTTCGCTAAACAAACATCAAAGATATTTATACCGAGTGAGCCACTTGAAAAGTTCTTAACCTCCATTATTTGGCGAGCGAATCGAAAAATATTTCAAGGATTTATAGGAGAGTCCCTAGAGGACGCAAAATTACAACCTCGTAGCTCATTTGGAAGTTGGCCAAAAAACGCTCGTTTTTGACGATGTTGCGATTTTCAAAAACAAGCAGAACGGCTAAGAATGACTCGAGGATCCTCCCAACATTGATTTATTTTCGTGTTTCGCTATTTGATTCTAGAATAGGTGGGAATGGTTCGCATTTTTTCTAGAATGGACTGGAGGAAAACGAAAAAAATTAATTTTGGGAGGGTCTTTGAGTCATTCTTAGTCGTTTTATGTGCTCAGCTCGTTTTTGAAAATCGCAGCCTTGTTCAGAACGAGCGTTTTTTGACCAACTTCCAAATTAACTACGAAGTTCTAATTCTGCTAAAATGATCTCCAGGTACCACCCTACAAATCCTTGAAATATTTTTCGAATCCCTCGCCAAATAATAGGAGTTCCCGTAAGAATTTTTGACTAGATTGCTAATGTGTCATGTTTCATATTGGAATATGTAGTAACAAGTTTTAGGTGACCTGGACAGTTTATCTTACTCTTTTTAACTAACTACTTATCGTAGTCTCTCCTTCAATTTGGCTGTTTTGGCGCGCGTCTAATGTAAGAGAAGAATTAGATATTTTGGTTCATGGTGGCTGGAAAATTTTACTCACATTAGCACTCTATACATGGTGTCCCGCAAGTCACGCATTTCATCCTAAAGCACAAATAGAAGATGAAATTCTAAAAAAATAAGTCTTGTACCATTTTGTCACCTGACGCTCAGTTAATTAATTATTAATTAAATCAGGTCTCGCTATAGCCATAAATAGAGAGAAGAAAAGAGTCTTGACGGTGGAACGTGGGAAGCGGACCAGTGAGCAGGCTGATGCGACAGCCGTTCAAACTAAGAGAGCACCTGATTGGTTACTTAGTTTAGTTAATTACTAATTACCTCTGCGTCAGATAACAAAATGATATAGAATGTCATCCCCTATGTGCCCCTTATAAGGAAATGTGCGACTTATGGGACATCCTGTATAATACAATGTCTTTGGTCAACATTGACAATATAACCTCAAATTATTTTGTGTTTTTATTTATTTATTCTCGTTAAATTAACAATTATTATAAATTTTAAGGACTAAATGAGACGTATCGCTAGAATTTATTGTACCTAATCTCAGATACGTTATTTGTTGATACAAAATTTTGATTTAATTTATTATTGCCACTCACATTTGTGGTCGTTTCTGAATTTAAATGTAGAGAGGAAGTTTAAAAGAAAAAAAACAATTTTAAAATGTCGCAATAGTTAATACCAACTGCCACGAAATTCCCCAAATTTCAAGGGTTTATTTTTTTTTATCAAAAAGGGGTGCAAAATAGAAAAAACTCGTTTCAACATCTGAAACTCATTTTTTAATATACTATTCTGTTTTATAATAGGGCACAATGACTAGTTCATCTAGTGGACATTCAAGTGATGATAAATGGTATGATGTTTTACAAGAATTAGAACCACCACCGATACCACAGAAATCATCATCATCATCATCATCATCATCACGTTCTATCCATAATACTTTCCCAACAACCCCAAAACGTAATAATAACAATAACAATCCACAAATATCCCATTTACAAATATCACAATCACATAATCACTTTGGTCCGCAACAAATCCATCACAATAAAATCCAAGTCAGTCATTCATTACCATTACAACAACATTGCAATTATTCACAACCATTAACAGCAACTATACACAATAATAATAGTAATAATAATAATAATAATGATTATGAATTATATAAATTAGAAAAGAATCTAATTAAAGAACGAACATCATCAATAAAACCAGATGATTATCTATTAACAACAAGATCACCAAAAATCACAAATGATTATACAACAATCACCAATGATTTTAATCGTATCAATATCAATCATGATAGTCAATCAACGGATAGTTCGATCAGTGATCGTTTATATGGTTTAGGTGGTAGTGAAGAGGAATTATCATGTGATAATGTATCACCACGTAATCATCGACGTAAATTATTTAATAATAATAATAACAATAATAATAGTAATAGTAGAAATCAAAGTCCACGTTCTGTTAATAGTGAAACAAAATTACGTCCTGGTGTTTTAACAACACCATCATCATCATCATCTACAACAACAATAACAACACGTTCATCGAATCGTAACAGTGCCAATTTATCATCGAGTAATTTCCAAGAGGAATTATTGAAATTAATTAATCCAGATAATATAGATGCGCTAGATAATGAAACAAATACTAATATTAAAACAACATCAACAACAACATTAAGTAAATTACAACAGAGTTCATCGCGTGAGAATTTAAAACAACAACCTGAAGTGATTTTAACAATGGCACGTCCGGCTACTGTTATTTCCAATGCCAGTACAACATCAAGTCCATTACTAAATAGTGAATTTATCAAAAAAGATGATTTGTTAAATAAGAAACCGGTTGTAGCTTTAGAAGAATTACCAGTACCGGAAGATTGGCCAAGTCTTGTTGATACAGCAACACGTGTATTGATGCAAGTCAATTCGGATAATTTCAATAATAAAACAGATGAAAAATTGTGGGATGATGAGAATACAACTACTACTACAACCACTACAACAACAACACCAGCAACAACAATGGATGCGTCTATTACTTCCTCGTAATTTAATTTAATTTATACTTTCTCTGTCCGAAAATAGTTGGTACATTTCAATATAATGTAAGAATTATTTCAGGTATGCACGGTAGATTATATTTAAATCTAAGGAGAGGTCACGACCTCGGAAATGAAGTTCGGAACGAGCTTTTGCAGGCTTGTAGTATACCTTTAGGTTAACAACATATTAAAAAATAAAGCGCAATGGCCAGTCAATCGTGAGAAAAAAGCGTTTAAAGTTTTTGCGCCCATTTAGGATTATTAAGGCTGCGCTTCAGTACTTTTTATGAAAATGGGGAATGTTTGACACACGATAGCGTTATGGAAAAAGCAGTTCAAGGTGCAGGAGAAGGACGATTCTGTTTTGGAAAATTTTTAGGAAATTCTGATTTATAGACAATTGTCTCGAGGCATGTTTTTTTCACAATTTCCCCCGCAGCCAGCCTATGTTGATTATTTTTTAATGAAAATTTAATTATGTATCTAAAATTTTAAGGGCTTTTCAAATATCCAAGAAATTTTCCGAT
>JAZBGW010002001.1:0-13041 GCA_037464815.1 Mylabris variabilis | reverse complement strand
GTTCGCTACCCTAGGCTGACGTCTTCTTTACACCCCCCACTTCATTGCTTTATCCTAGTATTTAGCTTGCTGCCGCGTGCTACATATAAAATCCAGGCAAGTGGAAACGACCCGACTACCAGGATGTTATACATGTGGGGGTGGTTTGGAAAATACCACCTTCCACTTCTTCTACAGTCCCTGTCCCTATCACTTTGGTGACATTTCACTTTCACTGCGTGTTCTCTGTCACTTTCATTGAACTTAAAGAGGGAACTGACCTTACAACAACATCCGAATCATTTTTTCACTTAAAGTAAACCAAGAAAAAACACAAAATTTAATTAAGGGGTATCTTCAAAAGATCACAATATATTTTAAGGGTAATTTATTAAAATATTTAGTCAGATGACCTAAATGCAATGCTATTATTTAAACAGGCCACGTGGAAGTGATTTAAAATATTCAAATTTCATAATGAATTGAATCGAATTTTAGAAATCGCTATTTTGCAAAAATAAATCATCCAATGTATAGCTATCTCCCTTTTTAATTAAAAAAAAATCAAAATATTTATAATTATTAATGAATGATCCATTCATAAATTGCACTTTATCAATCTCATTTGATAAAGGCTGCATTTAATTGACATAAAGACATGTGATTAAAAAATACATTGTAACACTTGAATTTCATAATTCTCAATATTTTTACTTTTGCTAAGCACTAATTCAATACAAAGTATTTTCTTTACAAAAACCTAAGATGAGGCTTTTCAATAATTTCAACACGCCTTTTTCGCCATACAAGTGTTTTGAATTTGGATTATTTTCAATAGTATCAATGTTATCAATTAAATTTAAACAAATTGGAGCCGTTTTAAAACCGGTTTGTATATCATCTCTAAAATACAAAATATCTCAAGTATTTTGCTTATTTTTTTTTGCTAACAGCTAACGGTACGTGTTTAGTATAACTACACTGTGGAACAGGTTGTATACAGGAAATGGGATAGCAAAAATGTTCGATGATATGTATTTTGACCACGTTTTTATACACAAAATTATTTCCATATAGATTACAATTTTTTTCGTGTGTGATAAGTAGTAATCTCAACAATAGTGTTGATAAAAAACTACAAAACAAACGAATTTTTTTTTGTTTTGACAATACAGGATGTACCTCGCAGTTGGACATACTTTGGCTACATAGGGCCGTAGCTTGGTTTAGGTTCTACTAGATTTGACATTTGTTGGTATATTTTTCAATTAAAAACAATTAGCCGAACTAAGCTACGATCCTACGTAACCAAAGGCTAGGTGAACTAGCGTTGTGCTGCCCGGTTCTCTAAAAGCAGACGATTTGTATGATTTACAGGAGAATGTCTAAGGATCATTTTAGCAAAATTGGAACCTCGTAGCTCATTTGTAAGTTAATCAAAATCGCTCGTTTCTGACGATGTCGCGTTATTCAAAAACGACTCGGGGACTCTCCCAACATTGTTTTTTTTTTGATTTTCTGGAGAGGGGAGAAAATGTTTCCCATTTTTTTTAGAATGCAATGGAGAAAACAAAAAAAAATAATGTTGGGAGGATATTCGAGTCATTCTTAGTCGTTTTGTGTGTTTAGCTCGTTTTTCAAAATCAGGACCTTATTCATAACGAGCTTTTTGGTTAACTTCGAAATGAGCTACGACAATCTAATTTTCCTAAAATGATTTCTAGACACTCTCCTATAAATCGCTCGCCAATTATAGCAGTTTGATACGATCGTCTGCTTTTAGAGCAACATCGCGGTATACTCTGTATATGAGTGCGTAGGAAAAAAAATATGATTCAGGGGAAAAAAATAAAAACAAGTTGTTATTTGGACAAGAATTAAAGGAATTTTGAGGATTTTTTCACAGTGACTGAATTACTAATGCATTAAATTTTTTTGTGTTGAATTTTTTTTTGGATAATGAAAATTTCGTCAATTGCGAAAAAACATAATAAACAATTTATAAAACTGTTGTAAACAAGGAAGTTGAAATTCCATGGTCAAATACGCATATTCATATTTTTAGAAGGTTACGCATTTAAAGATCTTTTTTTGTTGGTTAAGACATTCAAAATTATCGCTATTATTTTCAAATTAATTGCACACGCTTTATTTTTTGTTCTACTGTTTTTCGTTTTGGTAAATTTTTGGACAAAATTTCCTAATTCTTGTTTTCTACTTCATTTACTGCTGTTGTTGCGTTGATTAGGACGAGAAGGTGGAGGGAGTCGGCTGTAAGATCCCCTTCACAGATCAGTTCGAAATTTCGCGCTGTTAAAAAAATTATATCAACTTGACCTTGTACGATCGTTTCGACTAAATAACAATTCTGATTTTGAATAAAATAAAGCGTTATCGCGTAATGTGTACATAACTATAATAAAGAATTGCATAAAGTATTCTCCAAACAATCTGTTCATTGTCTCTCTTGAGAGGTTTAGAAGTACAGTATTGCGGCAATATTATTGTTATCTAAATGTATTTACAATTTCTAATACTCTCATGCACTGATAAAATATCCATCACCGACATTTTCGAATGTTTACAATGCCTTTTTTCGCCCAAAAAAAAATGAAGGTCGACGAACGTCGCTTGTTTCCTGATAACAAAATACGATTTTTCTCATAATATTGAAAATATTTACACAGTCTAAGAGTATGAAAAGATAATAATGATAACGATTTGGGATATTTTCAGATTTCATAATAATAATCGTACAACTAATGCGGCAAAATTTACGATTTTTTTTTTGTTCTAAGGCAAAGAAAACTGGTTGGGTAGCTTTATAATGACCACAGGAAAAAAACATAATAGTGCGTGTGGTATTTCCGTTCCAGTAGAGGAGAACCGTAGACAAACTATTGTTAGTGGTGGTGGTTGAAATATATTAGTAACGACAGTGGATGCGTCGTCGCAATACCGCCCCCTAATTACCTTTGTCTTTTGTCTAGAAAATCTATCGATAAGGATGTAGCCTTGAGAATGGAGTTATATCTCTAGGAAATTTTCTCTAGTATCGTTCCTTTTTTTTCCCTATCGTGCCTCCTCTCCATTCTGCTTACTAACTTGGTATTGCTTCCTTCTAAAATGTCAATACAGTTTTGGCAAGTTTTGGGGTCGTAACATACACGCACACATTGGCGTCGTGGCCGTGCACATGCCGTTGGCAGGCGTCCTTAGAGCGGCTAATGCCCCGGACGCCCCTTCCCCATACCCCTCTACAGCGAACCTTCTCTCTTTTGCCGAAAATTTCTCATGGCCATAGCAGAGAATCGCGCGCGATTGCAAAGCGCCTAATAGAAATTGTTTATTTGCAACTAAGAAACATGCACTAATTCAGAGAAATACCATCATACTTTAACTGTTTATGACAAGAAAAATAAGGCTCATTTTAAAATTAACACATATTTGTGGGAGATAAAAAACTGTATCTTGCTTATTTAGATAATAGTGTTGAGATGAATCAACAACCCTTGTAATTGTCGTAATCTAAATGGGTGATTGAGGGTGAATCCTTGCATTTTCTCTATTAATAATTTTTTTCTGGACACATCCATTAACCCTGACATTTGTCGCCGGTTGCCGGGTCGGTAGATTTTGCCCGATTCTGTTCAGGTTCAAGGACCACTGCGTAGGATGTAATGTAACATTAAAAATCAATAAATACAAGCAGTTAACAAATTTCTCATTCGTCAACCAAAGGTGAAATAATTATAAAACTTATAATAAGGAACAGATAAAACATTAGACAATTTGCTTAAATAATAAATTATTGAAATGTACATTAAATCGTCTGTTTACGCCAAATAAAAAAATCTCTTAAAAGTTTTATTTAAAGCTTTCTGATCTTTCCGACAATTTTTTCGACTTTACGCATTTAGCTACCTATTAAACCTGAGAGTTTACATAGTTAAAACTTGATAATGAATCAACTTTAATAATAATGATAATAAGTTTGGTAGTTTTCGGTTCCAGTAGGGTGAGTCTTGTATTTTGTTATATTTGTATGTATAAAACATGGGTAATTATTCACCCTTCTCTTCTACCTTCATAACATTATAATGTACTATTATAGAAAAAAATGGTGAACTAACAATTTTATGCTTCTATTCATATGTAATTTTCGTTGTTTTTAACGATATTTGTTGCATAATTTATTAAGGATTGTTGTTTTTTGTGTTTTTGTCGATAAAGATAAACTGCTCGGCCATATATAATTTTCGTTGGCGTTACCGGAACTTTCAAACTCATATACAGTGTTGGACTAGGCCAAATTTGTCTTTTGAATTGCCAACAATTTCATGAGTAACTATTAAACGAAACGTAAGGGTTGAAATTCTTCAATGTAATTGTATTAGAAGTGTGGCTAAAATGTGATTTGCCCGGTGGGCCAAATTGTTGCTAGGCCGACACTGCTTATGTATCATTAAAATTGTATTTGCATATTCATATGTTTGTGTATACACAGATTTGTCTTTTAAATGGTCAACCAATTCATGAGTAAGTAAGAATTTAAACAAAACGTAAGGATTGAAATTTTTGAATGTAGTTGTATTAGCCACACATTGGTCCCAACGTTAGTGCAAACTTTGGCTTATGTTGGACGAGTAATTTTGTTAAAACACTTTTCAATTGGTACATTTAAAATAAGATAAGTTCCAACGTGCGGATGACTAGCCAAACGTTGGCGCTAACCCCTTTGATGGTTCTTTTTTTTAAAAAAAACATGGCCAATTTCCTACGTTAGAGCCAACCCCATGTCCTTCGACCATACAGTGGACAAACACCGTTGGGACCAATCTGTGGAGCCGGGATTAGAAGTGTAATCAAAATATGATTGTTCGGTGGGCTAAATTGTTGCTAGTCCGACACTGCTCATGTGTATATCGTCAAAATTGTGTTTGCATATTTATATGTGTGTGTATACAGTATACACACAAGTGTTAAGTACAGTTGTCCGACATTTAAACAGCTGAAAACTGGCTAAAATTTCTTATAAAAAAACTCGTCAAACTGGATTTTTTTGCTCGATTCGTTGATATGCGTATGTATAAAATCGCGTAATAATTACGCTAAATCTCCTTTCCGTCTCTGTTGTTCATTCTACACATTTCGATAATGAATGTTTCAGATAATACAGTAATTTTTTTTTGCGAGCGCATCACCCATACATACACAAGACCCATATACATACACCATTTTTTTGTGTGTATGACTGTATGTGTGTTCAATATGTACACATGTGTATAACCTTGCGATAGGCGGGTCGGTGTTATAAATGCTGGCCTGCCTGCTTGCCTGTGTGCGACGGACGTGCACCAGAAGCTTACGTAATAGGAGGTCCTATGCGAATTCGTCCCTGGCCCCGCATCATCTAACTACTATTATAATATCATCCACCCCACCAAAAATTTTGGCAACTCGCAAGTTTTGCCGAACAATTTTTTCCTGGTTGCCAGAAATAGCGGCTGGTATTAGAGTTTAGACAGAATTACAAAAAGAAAAAAGAAAAATTGCAATCTTTGTTTGATTTTTGTGAATTTTGTTATAGTGCTAGTGTGTATTATCGATGATTTTTCTTTGGGGAAATCTAGAGGAACAAAAAAAAACTTGATTTCCCTGTGAGTTTTTTTTTGATGATGTCTTTCATTGTAGTAGGCCCATCCAAGAACGGATCTTGATTTTTTTTTCGTATAAGACTTTATTTTTTTGTGTTTATGGTATTTTATATTTTTTCGGCATAAATTATGGAAATGCGAGGTAAATTTGTTTTTGCTATTAATTTGTGCTTTTTTCTCGTTATTAATCAATATTTATTTAATTATTATAATAAGTTTATTCTTAGACTTGACCATCATCGTCATTACGATAGAAATTAGTTAGGATTTAATGAAAATAGGAAACAATTTAAATAAAAATCATTTCATTACAATGTTAATCACATAGTGGAAATGTACTGTCGTTGGACAAACAGAGGAAAAAGACCTCTAATATTAAACTTGTTGAAATTTTGCATGTTGCAAAATGTGGTTTGACATTGAACAATAACATTAACCTTTTCCCGATTATATAAATAAGCTTTCTTGCATTCTTATTTTGGTATAGTTACGGTTACTGAACATTTTTAATTGTTCATAAACTAAGGAAAGAACAAATTTTCCTAATCCTTTGAGTGACATCAAATCTTATTCTATAAATGTATGATTGCAATTATAATACAGATCTTCCGTACAAGTGCATTGCACTATGATTGGATTTGTTCTAAACCCGGACATGGCGAGCTTTTTTCTTTTTTCACAAAGCCAAAATAAAAATTTTATAATCGCTAAAGCTGTATCTATTTGCAAATAGTATAATGAAATATTATTGAATTTATTACATCATATTATCATTGTTATTGTTGATTCTAATATTATTTGATGAGTTCAAGGTTTAAATAATAAAAATTTTGAGGAGTAACATTTTTAAAAAAAAATAATAATAAAATTCCTGCATTGATTACTGCATTTGTTTTCTCTCTTCTATTTGAAAACAATATATTTTTCTCAATTAAAATAATTTAATTCAGAAATTATAATATTACAAATTCGACCCATTCCAGTGTTGATCTTTGCCAAATTTATCTCTAGGGTTAGAGTTATCATGTTTATCTGCAATTTTATCAACCGTTTGTTTATTATTTGTCACATATATTTTTTTTAAACATTTCTCTTTTAGTCACAAAAATTTCAATAACATTGGAAAATTTCCTGTTGGGATTAAATCAAAAATAAAAATAAAGAATAGAATTGCAGGAAGGTGGGCTATTGCACTTGATCCGGAAAAATACTCGGTGGTGGTTTCTTTATAAACAATAAAATTGTTAGGGTCCATTAACCTTATAGCTGACGCATCAGCATCAATCCAAGGACATGTATTTTATTAATAATTCGTGGGCCTCTCTTCAGTTTGCATTAAAAAAAATTTTTACATAGTTAAATATGCACAAATTACAATTACAATAATATCACAACCGGAAAACATGTTTATATCTACATAGATGCCCTATACTTCTTACAATTAGATGATAACAGGGGCTCTTGCAAAAATAAAATAAAATTTGGCACAAAAAAAATGATAGTACGTGTCTTGATTTCAATATGTACACATTAATATTCAGGCAAAAAAAAACATTTTGGACAAAAAGTGTGTCACAGTATTACTGCAGCGTTAGTAACTATAGACTTTCTTTCTGCATTCGTGCAGTGAAATCTTTCCATAAGTTGTCCTAATAATGTACAAAAAAAAATATGTAGATGAGAAATCATAAAAAAATACGCGCTCAAATTGGAAACTTAATATTTAACAACTACAAGTGTTAATTAAACAACGTCTTTACCTTGTTGAGGAAAGTCATCAGTGTTTGTACAGAATAATATCTCAATAAATATTACAGTTTTAATTAGTATTTAGGTAGATAATAGGTTTGGTCTGTTGGTTCTTACAGGAGAAAAATTACGAAAAAAAATACTGTCTGAACTACAATGCATTTTTATTTTCTTTTACTGTTGTTGCGTTCTAATTACCATCATTCATCATGATTTATTTCCATTTCTTTTTCTCTTTTGTAAAATCATGTTGAGAAAACATAATAGAAATTGTCCTGGATCAAGATTTACAGTAGACTTTTTTTGAGCGGTTGTTGTTCGTTTAAAATTCGTAATTAAGCAATTCTGTTGATAAAAATACAAAATAGATAGTTTTATCTATTTCTATTGTATGCTGTACACTAAAAAGATTAGTGCGATAGGTTTTCCACAATTATTTTTGCGGTAATAAAACGACAAACTTCTCCAAATAAGCCCATTGAGTTTATTAATTAGTCATCAAAATATTAGAATTCTAGGTTAGCGCCTGCATAGCAAATATTCTTAAATTAATGGAATCCATGACGCCATGGTTTCAAATCATATATTGTATACCGGCTGGTCCACGTAAAACTACAAGTGTTTTTTCAAATGTTGTCAATCCTCATGACACTTTCAACGTCGTGATTTTCAAAAACTAGTCAAAGACATAAAATGACTTACAATTATTCGACAATCTTCCCAAGCATTCTAGAAAGCAATGGAGAAAAACGAAAAAAATCGATGTTGGGAAGGTCTTCAAGTCATTCTTAGTCGTTTTACGTGTTTAGCTAGTTTTTAAAAATTGCAACATTGTCGAAAACGATAGTGTTTTTTTACCAACTTCCAAACGAATTTTGCTAAAATGTTCTCTCGAGACCCTCTAATAAATCCTTAAGTAATGGAAGTTTCTAAGAATTGACCACATTTAAAAAACACCCGGTACATAGTTCTTATAGCAAGTCATATTAGTTGGAGAGCGTTACGAATAATATTTCTAATACTTATAGGGAGGGTAGTCCTTGCAAATATTTTATCAAAATTCGAACCTGGTAGCTTATTTAGAATTTGGCTAAAAAACATTCGTTTTTTATAATATTGCGATTTTCAAAAACGAGCTAAACACGTAAAACAACTAAGAAATGACTCAAACTTTCCTAACATTGATTTTTTTGCGTTTTACTCGACTACTTTCTAGAAAAGATGCGAAACATTTCCACTTGTTCTAGAACAAAATGGAGAAAAACAAGAAAGAAAAAAAAGAATCGATGCTAAGAGGTTCCTCGAGTCATTCAGTGGATTTACGTGCTTGGCTCGTTTTTGAAAATTAGCGAAATAATAATAAACTAGCGATTTTCTAATTTTTCTAAAATGATTTCCAGGAACCTCCCTAAAAATCCTTGAAATATGTTCCATAATAACTATATCGGGTGTACCGCGGTATTTCATCTCGCAGTTGGCTGTGCCTTTCTAGTAGATATCGTAACTTGGTTCGGCCACTTAAAAAATACATTAACCAAATTACGATACGATAAAAAGGCATAACCAACTGCAAGGTAAAATACCATCGTACGCATGTTACAGTTTTACGTAGACCACCCGGTATATTGTGGCGTCATAGTCATTCAACTTGAAAAATTAAAATCTTCACAACGGTTTATTCGATTGACTTGAAATTTTTAGATGATAATACTTACTCAATTTTCTATCGATTCGTTTGTAAAAAAAAATACAAAATTAGAGTACACTAAAGGAGCCCATTTCCATTGGTAGTAGAGTAGCGTCATGACGAGAACGGTGGCGTTGACGACGACGACGGCGACCACCGCCAATACTTTTGAACGTGGAGAAGATCTCTCTGTATGCGAAACTTGTTATAAAACGATAGTTGTATAATATTGCAGTAGTGTGTAGACGTTTATAGCAAAAGTGCGTATATTTTGTGTGAGTGTGTTGTTGCGTGCTCGCCAATCTATTGTAACAACGATACAACACGATGTGTCGCCTCTTTAATTATTAAACGAATAGAGGAAGAAAAAACCCAATGATAATGAATTCGAAAATAATACATGCGTATTATTAAATCAACGATAATCGAGTAAGTTGACAATTAGTTCGATAGTTTCTCCATTATTTGGAAAATTGCATTTTTCGTACAATACTCGATTTAAATTACCCGAAGAGTACACGTTGTTTTAATAGATTTGTATGCGTATAACCTTGTACGTTGAGGCCGCCGGCAAATGCGTATACGTAATTTTGTTTTTTTGATAAATACCAGGACCGGCTTTTGTTGCTAATTGTTTGAACCGATACTTGACCTGCCGGCAAATTTTTCGAAATTTTCATCAAAATCTGGAATGAATTAGTGTTTTTTATCTTATTTTTTTTTTGGGTGTTTGTCTAATTGATAATACTCGACCTTCTTTACGTATAACAAAAAATAGATTTTTCTATAAGTGGATGATAAAGTAGAGTAAATAAAATAACGGTAGCAGTAGAAAAATTGGTCGTGTTCATAGTATTTAATATTTCAAAAATTCGTAAATAATAGATTCAAGAAATGGTTAGAATTCGGTTTACATTGGAATGATTATATCGATTTACAATTGTAAAAATATGTTTTGTAATTTACATTAAATATTAACATGTCTCGAGCCTATAATAGAAACAGTAAATTTTTGTTTTGTGTAAAATTATGTGTATGTGTTAGGCATATTATGGGACTATACAGGCTGTCCGGCCTAAAAGTATACAATTTGACCGTTTACACCAAACTAATAGAGCAATTCTATTAATACTTTGTCAAAATTAGAACGTCATGGCTCGTTTAGAAGCCCATCAAAAAATGCTCGTTTTACCCAATGTTGCGATTTTCAACAACGAGCTATACACGTTAAATGACCAAGAATGTCTCAAAGACTCTACCAACATTGATTCTTCGTTTTTCTTCATTGCATTCTAGAAAAAATCCATCTATTCCAGAATACAGTGGAGAAACGTGGAAAAAATCAATGTTGTGCGGGCTTCCACATTAGTTGCAAGGTCCTAATTTTGCTTAAAAATTCTCCACGGACTACCCTTTAAAACTTTAATAGTATATTATATAACAAGGGACTGAAGAAAGCACTACAGTTCCGAGTTATATACGCTATCTTTGCATTTTCGGAAATATTTGGGATGAAATTCAAAGTTTTTGAGATTAACAAGAACGTCGATTAATTTGACAAGTATTTTTTTGAAAAATCACCCTAGTTGTTGCATCAATAATATGGTAAAATAATAGCAACTGATAAATAATAGGGAAATGGTAAATATTATGTCCCTAGGGATTAAAAGTGATACTTAAGTCCCTGTAATGGGGGACTAAAGTATTCACTTTAGTCCCGGAAGTGCAAAAAATATTTTTCGAATCGCTCTATTAGTTTGGTGGAAACAGCCGAATTGTATACTCTCAGGTTGGACATTCTGTATATTTAAAAATTGTTGTTACTGATCCGGTCCTGAATTTGATTGCCAAATTTATTTCGAACACAAAACACATACGAACATAAAATACACAACACAAGGTTGAGTGAGTGGCGTAAGAGTTTTTTTAAAGTTCTGTCATAATTACTTATCTGCATCCTGGTTGACCATGGGATCTATTATGTGTGTATTATAATACTATTCATATCTGCATTGATATTTGTTTATAACTATTAATCTTATAATAATAATAATGAAACTTTTGCAATCCTTTTTAACACATTTTCCTCGCATCTTGTCTTTTATTTTTAATGTTACATAATATGAGACGCAGTAATAATAATAATAATAATAATAATAATAATAAATTGTAATGTTTATATGCCTTGTTTTTTTTTCTGGTTCTAGCTCATAATATTTTCCATTCTGGTGTTGAGATGGACTCTCAGCAGCAACAATTTTGTTTAAAATGGAATAGTTTCGGCACAAATTTAGCTACATCATTTAGTAACCTGTTCAAATCGGAAACATTAGCAGATGTTACATTATTCTGTGATGGTAAATTTCTGTTTATTTTATTTGATTTCATCATCATTTTTATTTGTAAAATCCATATACTTATTTATTTTTAAATTTTTGATCTGTTTGCTTAGGGATAACATTTAAGGCCCACAAATTGATTTTAGCAGCATGTAGCAAACATTTAGCCGATCTATTTGAAATAGCACCACCTTATCAAAATTTAGTGGTCATATTAGATGGTACATCAGCATCAAATATGGCTGCTTTATTGGAATTTATGTATAAAGGTGAAGTGCATGTATCGCAAGATTCATTATCGAGTTTTTTAAAAGCAGCCGAATGTTTACAAGTGAAAGGTTTAAGTATTGAACATGAGAAATTAGCTGTTGCACAAAGTCAATCAACAAATATGGATACAACAACATTAGATTCACCAACATCAAGGAAGCATTTCAAAGTTCTTAAAGATGAAATGGAGAATGCAACAACATCATCATCATCAACAACAACAGCAACAACAAACAATCATCATCAATCTAGCCCGTCCCCAAGTTATTCACCAGCTATGTCACCATATATGCATCCACATCATTATAGACAATATGAACAAAGGATGCCAGCAACAGGGGCTGCATTTTCTGAATCACAATTAAAACGTACATTACGTAATAGTCCAAATGATACATTACATGATACAATACGTGCATCTGTATTGAGGGATGGTAGTAAAACAACTGGACCACCTACATCACCATCAGGACCATTATCATTGGCATTTCGTCCATCATCATCATGTTCATTACCATTACAACCGGAAGCTGATGCTGCACCACCTGAAAATCGTTTCGAACCCGATCCGGCCACTGCTGTTGTCTGTCCAGAAAGTAATACATCTGATTGTTGTCTAGATAATGGATGTGCAGAAGGTAAAAATTAATTAATCAATCAATCAATTAAATAACAACTAATTAAAATATAAACATTATTAGATTTACGTATGAAAATGGAACCGAATATTCAACAAGATGAACCACCGAGTAGTACAGGCGGCGGGGGTGGTGGTGGTGGTGGCGGCGGTGGAGGTGGCGGCGGCGGCGGTGGGGGTGGTGGCAATAGCGGCACTAGTAGCAGCAACAACAGTAATAACAATGGAAACGGTAGTGGTGTTAGTAACAGTAATGGGGGTAATGTAACTGGAGGTCTCAGTAATAATGGATCGGCTAATGGTTCATTAGGTCAACTTACGAAATATAATCATGAACGTGATAAAACTGATTTAGTACCGGCTTCTTTATGGAATTCAGTTGCTGGCAAATTGAGTCACAAAACTGGTACAGTCAATACACCAGATGGTTAGTATATTTTTATATATTACTATAATAAATATTAAAATTATTTTTTTCTATTTTGCGTCTATATTAGCGTTGTTAAGTTAACAAAAGGAGTGTTTTAATATCTGTTAACGCACTCCTTTGGGTATTTTATCAGCTAGTATAATTTATTTTCTTGAGGTCGGCAATGAACATCAAAGATATTATATTTACTAGATTTCTAATGTGGCATGTTTCGTATTGGAATAGGTAGAGTAACAAGTTTTAGATGACCTGGACAGTTTATCTTACTCTTTTCAACTAACTACTTATCGTAG
>JAZBGW010002000.1:0-13042 GCA_037464815.1 Mylabris variabilis | reverse complement strand
ATAATACCTGTATATAACGTTACATTCAGGTTAATTTATGTTACGTTACAAAATTGTTTGCTGGGAAGATGCCTGTATAGTTTTTTCAATGGACCAGTCTTTTTTGTGTGCAAGAAAATACGATAAGGCACCAATAAATGCATCACCAGCCCCTGTGGAATCAACACATTCAACTTTTGGACATTCAAGATGGGCTACTTTTTGACTTTTATCGACATATAAAACACCCTGAGATCCAAGGGTTAAGATAACGCTATTACAACCTCTAGCTACCAAATCTTTAGCGGCAAATTCAGCTTCCCTTTAAAATAAATTAATGAAATAAACGTATATTGGGGGATTTATAAAATTTACTTTAAATTTTTGACAGATAGGCCTGTAAATATTTCAGTTTCAGTTTCGTTGACACAGAAAATTGTCGGTAATTTTAACAATTCTGGATTATAATTCGATAGAGCTGGTGCCCCATTCAATACCGAAACCTAGAATTTCTATTTTTTAATATAGGGGTATTCATGTCGGACGAAATTTATTTGGCAAGCGATTTCGAAAGTATTTCAAGGCCTTATAGGGTAGTCTTTGGGGAGTATTTTAGAAATATTATAGCCTGATAGGGGCTGGCCAAAAACGCTCGTTTTGGAGAAGCGATTTTCAAAAATGAGCTTAGCACACAAAAAGGATGATGCGTACCCTGTCTCAACAGTGATTTTTTTCGTTTTTCGCTATTGCATTCTAGAAAAAACTGCAAAACTTCCCACCTATTCCAGATTTTATTTAAGAAAAACTAAAAAATCAATGTTGGGACTCTCCTAGAGTCTTTCTAAGTGGTTTTGCATGTTTAGTTCGTTTTTGAAAATCGCAACATCGTCAGAAATGAGCGGTTATTGACCAACTTCCAAATGAGCTACAAGGTTCTAATTTTGCTAGATCCTCCAAGGACCCTCCTATAAATCCTTAAAATATTTTTCGAATTGCTCGCCAAATAATTTGAGTTGCCATAAGAACTTTTCGTTCGACGTGAATAACCCTGTATATATTCAATTAGCGATTAAATAAACGAACTAACTCCTTTACAAAGCTTGAGAGTTTCAATAGCTACTTCCTGTGACGTTTCTAATTGTAGTACAACAACATCGGCTGATTGAATTACATTTTGTGCCTTATTAACATCATCAATACTTAATTGATTATTAGCTCCGGCAACAATAACAATTTGATTAGTGCCAGTTTCTGATACAATAATTTGAGCAACACCACTTGAACTGTTTGACGTTTTCTGTACATTATCAATATTGATATGATGTTGTTGTAAATTTTCCAGGTAACGATCCGCCCACAAATCATCTCCTAACTTGAGAAAATAAATAAGTTTATTTACATTGAGATAAAAATGTCATAACGATACTCTGGCTATAAGGGCGGTGTTTGCGCCCAATTTAGCAGCTGCCACACATTGATTTGCGCCTTTACCACCGAAATTCGTCGAAAATTTCGTACCACGAATCGTTTCACCTGGACTTGGCAATCGTGGGGTATAACTTAAAATTGACTACTATTATTATTTAATAAATTTAGATTAATTAAAATTAATTACCTTACGAAGTCAATCATGCATGAACCAACAACAACAATGTCGGGTTTAAATGCCATTATTGATTAATTGAGTTCGTAGACATTTAATTATTTGCTTGTTTTAATTAGTGTGACATTGAATTGATAAAAAGATGACGTAGCGACGTAGTTGCGATATGTCAAATTGGAGAATAAATTTGGAACTGATATGAGCGTAGATTTTTCTAGATAAATTTCGCTTTACGAAATGAATTGTAATATTTTGTATTAAAGTTTTATTAAATAAATAATTATAAAAATATAATGCTGTAAAATTAAAAATTAGGCCCTATTTTTACACTGATAACGATAGGAATTTTTTAGGATATAAAAAGGAGGGAAAATTGAATAAATTAAGAAATCTTAATTAAATCGATTGATGTGTTTGACGATATTTGTTTCGATATATATTGCGTAAGTCTTATAGCTAAGGTGCCAATATTTAGTTGATAATATTCGATTAGTTGTTGTAAACCGAAAAATTTCGTTTTACCACCGTCCAATGAGAATACAAATGATTTCCTACTATAATCAAACGTTGCACTGATCGGTACATGAAGAACTTTATTGCCACTTTTGTACGTTAATACAAATGAACCAGCATTCGATTGACTTTCTCTTATCAAAAATACTCTATAAAATCAAATAAATTGCTATTAACATGATTAGATTGACTAAAAAAGGATAATTTTTATTTGTAATATTTCTTTACCCATCCATTGCGTTATATTTATTTATTAATTCGGTCGCTTCTCCTCTTGTGATTTTCGAATGAAACCACGGTTGCATTATGTCTCTACGGGCATTTAAAAAATTTTGATTTGAATAAATATTTGTCTGGCAACGGCAAGCTGGCCGTGTCCGTTTCTTCCATTGTAAGCCTTCTAATACTGCTATAGAATTTGCTTCTTTCGGATCATTTATAATACGTCCACAGGAATTGGTGAAGTCCATCGCAACATGTGATTTAATCGAATCCTTTGGTTGTTTAATTTCATCTTTTTTACGTTGAATATTTGTCCGTTTCGGACTACTAGCTAATAAATCATCCTCACATTGTAATATTTCTTCGTCGTCTAATAAACGTTCTATAATTAGATATGAAATTTGTAAAATTAATTGTAATTTATATATAATTAAATACAAACCATTATTTCTTTTATTTTTTATTAAAATACCAAAATTCATTTTACCGTTTTATACTCTGCTTCTTCTCTATCATATAATAATATAAAAATTGTCACAATCAACAATTTTATCAAATTTAGAAATATTTTCACGACACATTCTTTTCAATAATGACGCAAAAACTATTCAATCAACGAAAAAAATTCCGATTTTAAGTACACAAAATATATTACTATAATACACATACACACATATTTAGCGCATTCAATATTGTAACGAATTATTTAATATTAGCTTCAACGCAGTTATAGACGGCTTTAATTGATGTAATGCAAAGTACTTACGTCACTCTATATAGACAACTAGAGTCTACAGATACATCGAAACGAATTTACCTTATTACACACATATTAATATCTATCTGATTTGAATTTAAATTGTTCCATTAACCATGCTAATAACAATAACAACAATGATAAATTTTGAAATGTTGTGTAATTATTGCGTCAATAATTTGCTTATTTAACATAAAGAAAAATGCAATTTAGCATTAACGGAAAACAAAATAAACTAAAATAATTGTTATAGAAAAAAAACTTTATTTATTATGAAAACCAGAAATTATCCGATACCATCAAACATACTAATAAAAAATTAAACTAATTGAAATTCAAAATATATCCTGACTTACATAGCGTATAAGTGTGAATACCTGACGGAAAAGTTCTAAATAATCATAATCGGGTGGCATAATGAATTGCTTATATATACCCAAAAATCGATTTTGCACATTAAAATCATCATAACTGAATACTTTATCATATAACAAGGCACACTTTTTCGACAATTCAGCAATACATAATCTTTGTTCCTTTGTCTTTCTTGGATATGATTTGATACGGCTACACAACTGGCGAAATCTCATTTCAAAACCAAACTTATCTTCATCTTTCACTTCACAATCTTGTATTTCAAAAAATTCTTTAAATAAACCAGAATTACATTTCCATTCATGAATTTCGTCTTTATATAATTCAATTTTTTTAATTAATTTCTCTATATATTCATCATGTTCATTTATAAATAATTCCGGTATTATACTGTTAATTAATATTTTATTAGCCATTTTGAAATTCTTCATATTAGCAAAATTTGCAAATGTTTCATATGGTGTACCATATAATAACGATTGATAACCTTTAACTTCATATATCCATTTTGATGGTAATCGAAACCTTCTACATAATCGTTCTTCTATTTCAGTTGTATCGATTTTTGGGGATATATTACGCTCTAGTATCCGCATTATCAATTTCTTTTTTAATTTATTATTCTTAATATACAAAAGTACAAATACGGCCCATTCCCAATGTCCACTATCTTCCAATTGGGTTGCTAAGGATGTATGTAAAAAGATTTTTTCATTATCGTCAATTAGACCTCTTTCTACCGATTGGAATAACTGATAAAGTATCCAACTAAAAAATTATAGATAATTTTAAATTAAAAAAACATTAAGATGTATTTACCTTAGTCGATAATCCATTGGATTGTCGGTATGTGTTGAAGGATCCAATACACGATACAGTCGATAAGCGTTGTTATAAATATACACTTGTAATATTTCATAGAGTAAATCATTAGAGGATTCTGTAAACATATCACCATATGGTGGATGGGGTCTAATCGAAGAACAAACTTCATCAAATGATTGTCTATATTCTTCGACTACATGAAAAATTGGCACCGCTGATGGTGTGAAATACCATAAATGCATACCTAAGCAACGCAACCAATCAATATCTTGGAATACATTCAGAGGACTAACATTTGGAAGACCTGATAATAATAGGTAAATTTTTCTAAAATTATCAGGTATAGCACCACCTGCCCATCCATAATAAATTATAAATTTTATTAATATGTACTTTTCAATTTCTGTTAAACTACATTGGCCAATCAATAATGCTAAATAGTGCATATTAAAATCAAGTGCCAATTTAGCAGCTTCATCTTTACGATAATATGTTAATAATTCAAATATAGTATCAAGTGCTTCATCTGGAGTCTTTGGATGTTTAGACAATAGTGGTTGATTAGATAGATGATAAGTAAATTTCTTTAACCAATCACTAAAATACTCTCTTCTGTCAAAATCACTATCTACACCGTCACCCCATAAAGCCACACATAATTCCCAAACAGCACATAAATATAATTCACTACCAGATAATTGTTTATCACTAGCATGATTTGAGAATAATAATGCTTGCTTTTTCAAATATTCTCGACTGTTTTTTATAAAGTATGTTGGCACTTCATCTACATTAAAACGGAAATCGGACTCCTCGAATACAATTTTTAAACATTCAACTATATCGGGCTGAAACAACATCAAATAAATAAACTATAAACAAAAAAAAATTAATTTTAATAAATAATAATAACCATCATTTTACTAAAGTTACGGTCACAGGTATCAATTTTCCATCGACAGACTGCTTTAGCTATTTTAAAATCCAAATTGACTTGATCATATTGAAAAAACTCACAAGCTTTGGACCAACCTACATTAAATGCTTTCCGTTTAAATAAACTCATATCAACATAACATCTTGTTATAATTTTGTCATCAACGGGTGCTAATAAATTTTAAATAAAATCAATATGCATTAAAAATAATATTGATAATTTTATTTACTTACGTAGAAGATAGTTGAGATGGTGATAGCTAGGTGTTATTAGAACATCACATCCAAATGGAAACTTTTCGATTTTTTCAACTTTTTTCACCCGAGAAGGAGTTTCCTGTTCTGTGCGTTCGTCAAATATCGTTGCTTTCATCACTTGTATAAATGCCCTCCTTCTTAATTCTTCTTCGTCTAATTGTAAAGTAACTTCTGGCCAATAATCGAAGGAACTGTCCATTGGCGGTGGTGGTATATAAACATCACTTGGTTGGTTTAGTTGTTCTTTTGATTTCAAAGATTTAGTTTGTGACATACCACCCAAACCAATATTACCAACATCATCAATATCCCGTTGTATTTCTTCACGCATTTGAGCGACTTTTTTCTTTTGTAACGCCAATAATTCTGATGATATTTCACACTGTTCTTCGTCACTATCAGTGAAACCATATTTAGAGAAATGTTTAACTTTAAATACCCATGAACCAGTTTCAGGACGATAATCAACAAATTTAGAATTATGTTTTTGTGTAATTGTCATTAAATTTTCAACAAAATTGCTTTCTAGTATTTTATTAACATCTTTTATGTATTCATTAGTGCCTTTTTCACGTGGATATATTTTGTCTAATGTTACTTGTGCACGACGATTTAGACCCTCTCCAATTGGTGGTTTATTATTATCATCAGGATATATAATGACTTCACGATGTCGGAAATGTACAATTTCATCAAAATTTATATTTTTTATATTTATCGGATCGGGGAAATATACGTTACCATAACCACGACGGCCAATTGTTAAACCTTGCACTATACAATCACCATTTTCATCAATATATTGTTCTAAATGTTTTAATGTTGGTAGTATGTAATATTCTGGACGTGTTAATATAACACCAGCTGGATTTGCTTTTTGTGTATCTTCCTCAATATTTGTTTTAGTTTTCGCTGACTGAATATCAGTAGTAATAGACAATTCTTCATCTAGTGCAATAGCTGATGATGTTGATTTATAACTGCCTGTGTCTGTTGTTGATTTATTCAAATCTAACGATGTTGAAAGCCCTTTATCAGATGTTGGACTTACAATAGTTTTATTTTTTTGATTATCATTAGTTACACTAGAAGCATCAGTAAACGATTTATATGCCGTATTATCATGACTAACTTGCTCATTATCCGCTTTATCTTCAACAGGCGTTTTGTATTTTTGTTGTAAATTATCAACAATTGATTCTGGACCTCTTGGAGATTTACGATCTTTATTTATACATTTATCAGCTTCTTCTAACAAAGCATTATTAAAATTCCTAAAAACCGTATCTGTTTTCTTATCATCAGGACGTTTTTTGATTATTAATGTCCTTCGATTGCTTCTATAACTGTGTACATCTTCAAAAAATTCCTTAGCTATACTTTGATCTTTTTTAGATTTCGGCAAATGAACTTTAATTTTAGCTTTAACACTATTAAGAATTTCTTGATTTTTAGAATGATCAAGCAAATTTCTAAGTTCAACAGGATTTGTTGTATTATTTTTATTACTAAATTCAGGTAAAATTGGTTCTAAGCCATACATATGTGGTCCTTCAGGAAATGTATCCGTTGCAATTAAAACCATATTTTTAGTAATATCACCGCTTTCAGGTGGAAATTGCCTAGTATCGAAATACAGATTTTTATAGCACAAAAAATTAATAATTTAAAAATACAGCGCTAGTGTTCTAACAGTAAACAATTTGAATGAAACTTTTATTAGCTAGCGAGTGATTTAAAAAATATTTCAAGAATTTGTAGGTGGGTCCCTGGAGATCATTTTAGCAAAATTTGAACCTCATAGCTCATTTTATGAGTACTCAAAAAACGCTGGTTTCTGACAATGTCGCGATTTTCAAAAACGAGATAAACAGACAAAACGAATAACAATGACTCGAAGACCCTCCCAAGATTAATTTTTTTCTTTTTCTCCATTGCATTCTACAAAAAAACAATAGACATTTTCTTCCCGTTCAGAATAAAATAGAGAAAAACGAGAAAAGTTAATGTTGGGAGGATCCTCGAGTCATACCAAGTCGTTTAAGGTGTATAACTCGTTCTTGGAAATCGCAACATCGTCAGAAATTAGAGTTTTTAGGCCAACTTCCAAATGAGATGAGATGAGAGGTTCAAATTTTGATAAAATGTTTTCTAGGGACCCCCCTATAAATTATTGAAATATTTTTCGAACCACCCATCAACTAGTAGGAGTTTTACACGAATCGTCTACTTTTAAAGTAGCAGCGCTGTACTAAATTCAATCACCTAATCGAATTTCTCTTTGATAGGTAAATTAGACGTAGTTGTTGTCTGTCTAAGACTTTCCAGCAGACCTTTTTAATTTATTTTATGAATAATTATTTGCACTTGAACATTGATTATCAAAATTTCAGTCATACCGTTATAGATTTCGACACTCTATAACGAAACATTTTTAGTCTTCCGATTTTGACTGATATAATCAAGAAATTTAGTGTCTTGAAGATGACTTTATCGAGATTCAATTAGGTGAGTTATCGATTATAAATTTTGTTAAAATTTGCTAATATTATTCGTCATTATTATTGCGTTAATTACTACATTTAGTAGGTTTCTTATCATTATTATCCGACAAGCATAAATTTATGGATGTTATTACTGCTGTTTTGTAGAGGTACCAACCAAAAGATACAATTCTTTTTATAATTTACCGCTACATGTTAGTAGTTTTTGGAAGCTTCAGTTGTATGAGTTTCTACATTTGATATTTGTCAAAAGTTTTACAGTAGAATAGGGGATAGGGTTTATTAGGTCGCTAGGTATAGTCTACTTACATTTGTTGGGGTTGTGGTTGTGGTTGTAATTGTTGTTGTTGATTTATTTGTAAAGTGAAAGTACTTGTCGGTTGTTGGAACGCATTATTCGTAAACAAGCCAGTTGAAGTTGGATTTGTAAATAATGATGGTTTTGATGTATTTCCACCAAATAATGGTTGTTGTTGCACACCTGTTGATTTTAAAGGAGTAATAACAAATCAATTTCTTATAATGTAATTATTAATACCTAAATTTGATCCAAATGCTGGTTGTTGAGTTGGTTGGCCAAATTGTGTTGTTGTTGTTATTGGTTTACCAAATGTGGTCCCAAATCCTGCTTGTTGTTGTGTTGTTGCTCCAAATCCCGATGTACTCGTTGACGGATTAAACAAACTAAAACCAGTATTTGCTTTTGATACTTGGAATAAATTTGATGACTGTGTTGTTTGGGGTTGAGCACTAAAGGTGAACCCTGTTTGTCCAGCATTAAATCCAGTAGTTGTAGTTTGAGGTTTTTGAAATAGATTTGTACCTATATTCTAATTACAATTATTAATTAATCAATTGTTAATAATAATATTACAAACAATACCTGAGTAGTGGTTTGTCCAAATACGTTAGACCCAAATCCAGTTTGTTGTGGCTGTGTATTAGTTTGACCGAATAATGGCGTAAACGGTTTAGTTTGTTGTTGATTAGCACCAAATAAATTAGATGTTGTCGGTGTAGCATTAAAACCGAATGTATTTGATGCTGTAGTAGGTGGACCAAAACCAGATGGTTTCCCAAAAACATTTGTGGCAGTATTAGATGTATTTATTCCAAAAGTATTAGAAGTTTGTCCGAATGTTCCCGTCGTAGAGCCAAATGTAGATTTATTATCGAATAATGTTGGCATAGAACTGCTTGGTGCATTACCAAATGCTGGTGCTGGAAAATTTGCCTGCCCTTGTGGTCCTTTACGATTCACAGAATAGTCCTCAAAACGCAATTCCTCCAATGATTTATTCTCATATTCTTTCATACAGGTGATGCAATGATGTTTCGTACTGATTTGTTGTGTAACTCCATTTTTTTGCATTGTATCCGTACCACTGACTGGTGAAAATTTAATTGTCGTTCCAGTTTGTGGTTGAGCACCAAATGCAGCAGCATTACTGCCAAATAAATTTGGTGTTTGATTAGATTGAAATAATGATGTTGTAGCTGGTTGTTGTGCTGGTTGACCAAATAATGTCGGTGAAGTTGTTGTAGTAGTCGAACCAAAACCGAATGCGGGTTTAGTTTGTTGTCCAAAAGCTGGTGTACTACCAAATAAACCACTAGTTGATGGCTGAGGTTGCTGTCCAAACATATTCGTCGTCCCTATTTCCCACTAGATATATTAAAGAACTAAAATAGTATTAAATGCACTCACCAAATCCTGGTTGATTAGTAGTTCCACTATTGAAATTAGTCGAATTTGAACTCTGAAAAAGATTGGGCTGCATTGACGAGAACATTGTCGTATTAGGCTGGGGCTGTCCTCCAAAGGAAGTTGATGGATTAGATGAGAATCCCGGATTAGTTTTACCGAAGAATTGGTTGCTGTTGGGTGCTGGATTACCTTAAATGTAACTATGTTATTATCCTTCTTCTTCTGAGGCATTTTGTATTCTTATACTAGGTATATACATTTATATTTTATTCTATTCTAATTATTTACCAAATGTATTTGCACTGAATGGTTTTATACCACTGGAAAACATATTGTGCCGAACACAGGTTAAGAAGACATGTGTTGCTGTGAACTTTGTCGATTTTGTTCAATTTTTGAAATAAAAATCACTGTATTTAAAATTGACAACAAAACACGCAATAATACACAGAATTAACGATTATAATGGCGGAACAGTAGTGGGTTGAAGAAAAATTGTAGCCAACCTTAACCACTAAAAATCTCTATTCGCACTAAATATTCAACCTTTGCTACTGACGTAGATTGTCACTATTTCACTCTGACAACACTCAAAACATTGGTTGCCGTGGGAGATAGACGCGCTACATAGTGTGTAGCCTACTGCGGTTGTGGAAAATCGTATACGTTTCTACCAACTTAATTAGTCTTTGACAGTTTGTCTTATTGTAGCTCTCTCAATCAATAATTTTCATTTTAATGAATAAATTATAACTTTGAATTTAAACATTATTACATATTATATAATACAATAATTAACCATGAAATATTGATAATTATTAACGATTTTGCTAATTAATAAAATTACTTACTTGAACAAGTCGTCTATGGCAAAGATATTTATAATATACAGGATGACCCCGGTATTTATTCTAGCAGTTGGCTGTGCCTTTGGTGACGTAGTAACGTAACTTGATTCGTACATGACATCTGTTAATGTATTTTTGAAATAGCCGAACCAAACTACGATACTACGTAAGCAAAAGCACAGCCAACTGCGAGAATAAATACTGTGGTACACCCGATACTACATAGATAATAGATATCTGTAAGATAATATTATATGTAGATATCTTTGGTCTATGAACATTCCTTATGATGTCATTTGAAACCAATCAGAAGAGTTGGGGGAAAATAAGCATCAAACTTTTTTCCTCCTTTCTTTTGTTTCTTTTTCGTGTGCGTCGATTGTGCTGTTTATTGTGAGTTTTTTTATCCAAAAATGTGAAAAAGTCATGTGGAAAATTTGTATTTATGAGTTTTTGTGTTTCGCGAATAAGAGGTTATCTATATACAGGATGTACCACGGTATTTATTCTCGTAGTTGGCTGTGCTCTTGGCTACGTAGTAACGTAACTTGATTCACACTTGACATTTGTTAATGTATTTTTCAAATGGCCGAACTAAGTTACAATACTATGTAGCTAAAAGCACAGCCAACTGCTAGAATAAATACCGTGGTACACCGGTATATAAAATAGTTTGTCCTGACTGATTCATGATCGCCGAGCGTATACTATTGAAGATAGAGCACATGAAATTTGACAAGTAGGTTCCTTTCCTGACGTCAACACCCACTAAGAAAGGATTTTTGAAAATTTTACCCCTAAGTAGGTAAAAATAAGGGATGAATGTTTGTATATAAATCCGTCATTTTTGAAGCTAGAAACTTTATTTTTATGCTTTTTTCAGAAATAAATAAATACGTGTTTCAGTGTTTTTTTTTAAATTCGACCTTTAAGGGGGTGAAATAGAGAATGAAGGTTATTGTATGTTCTGTCGCTTTTAAAGTTAAAAATAAGATATATTATTTAGGTTTTGGAATAGAAAATATTCAACACGTGATCTATCGATTTTGAAAATTGCACCCTTATGGAAAATATTTTAAAAATCTGCCTGGAAATTTGATTTTCAATAGACGCTGTTCCCGGTGAGCCAAATGATATCTAAAAGAACTATAAAAGATATCTTATTGCTAGTTCTAGTAATACGTTGCCCGCTAAATCACAACAACAGTAACAATAACAACCCAAACATGGTCTATTGAAAATCAAATTCCAACTGCAAGTATGTGAAACTTGAAAAGTACCCCTTTAGACTCCAAACTTTGAGCGGTGATTTCACCCCCTAAATATGCATCGTTTAGATTTTAACAGAGAACAATATATCCAAATTTCATTAAAATCGGAGGGGGACACCTGGGAATATTTCCTTGTAAGAATGACTCTCCAATGATTTTTTTCGTTTTTCTGCATTACATTCTATAAAAAATGCGAAACATTCCCACCTGTTCCAGAAAAAACTGGGGAAAAATGCGTGTTTAGTTCGTTTTTGAAAATCGTGACATTGTTACAAAAGTTTTTTTTACCCATTTCTAAATGAGCTACGAGGTTCTGACTTTGCTAAAATTATCTCCAGACACCCTCTTATTAATCCTTGAAACATTTTTCGAATCGCCAAATAATAGGGGTTGAAATAAGAACGTTTCACCATAGCTGAATAGCCCAGTATTGTTCAGTTAAAACAATAGATCGTTTAGTTAGAAGATAACAGGTAAACGAAATAAGTTATGTAAAAGACAAATAAAAATATATATTTATTTACTACTTTATAACCTGAGAATAAATAATGAGTTATCTATCAATTTAATATATAGACTATTTGACAATTCTAAAATACTCTAACAATTGGCAATTTCATTAACATTGTACATCCCATAAAAATATTATGACAATTGTTCCCCCTTAATTAATACTTAAAATACAATAAATGTAATGTAAACTAAAATCTCAAAATTTCAATTTGAGTTGTAAATTAAAATCAGACCCCGAAGACTAGATAGCATCACAACTAGCTATAATTAAAGAAAATCTCAAAAATTGTACACCTCCCTCACAAATCAAGGTGTTTGAATATTTTCCAACTACAAACAACATTATATATAAACTCATTAAGTCTATAGTTATACATACATATATAGTTTGCCAAATTTTTCTAACAATAAGTAAATGATTAAAATAATAGAATAAAGTCAAGTAAATTTAACAAGGAACGGTCAAAGATCACCCGGCTGATTAAAGAATGAAAAGTGTTTTAAATAAAATTTAGTACACTAAAAAATAAATCGCGAATGGGTTTGTTGAAAAAATCCTGGGAACAGACCGCGCATGCTATCCGTTCATGCGATAGAGAACAATAGCGTTACATTAGTAAGCACTGAGCGTTATTTTGGAGTCGTTACTAACTTAATAGCGACAGGCTGAATTTTCTCATTTCAGCTGCCAGTTGCTCCAAAATAACGCTCAGTGTTTACTAGTGTATCG
>JAZBGW010001999.1:1226-13052 GCA_037464815.1 Mylabris variabilis | reverse complement strand
TCAAATATTAAAATATGAATGCAACTTATTTTTCGGTTAGTCTACGAAGCAAGACGACATTGTTTACATCAAACAATGATTACGTAAAGCATTGACATGAAATATCGTGAAACAACAAACGAGAAACAAAGCAAATAAATACACACACACATACACATAGAAAAAGAAGAGGAGGGAAAAAAATAGAAACACTGACATCTTCAAGTAATCTGTCATTTAATGATAGCCTTCCGTTGACGCAATCCTAAAGAAATTAAAAAGGATTTAAGCCGTTGAAGGTCTCAAGTCGTCGAAACCTTGTACACGAAATTATTGTATTTCTTCTCCTACAATTTCATCCTTTTATATTCGCTAAAATATTTTTTGACGAACGATTTCACGGAGTTGTAGGAGGGTATTTGGGGTGGGACATTTTAGCAAAATTAGAACGTCGTAGCTCATTTAGAAGTTGATCAAAAAAACTATCGTTTTGGGCAATGTCGCAATTTTCAATAATAAGTTAAAGCAATTAACAATAAGAATGACTCGAAGATCTTCTCAACATTGTTTTTTTTTTCTTTCATTTTTTCCAGTAGCGTCCTAGAAAAATGCGAAAAATTTCGACCTATTTTAGAACAGAGTGGAGAAAAACAAACATTCCCCAGTCATTTTAAGTATGAATCTCATATACATATAGCTCGTTTTTGAAAATTGTGACATCGTCAGAAACGATCGTGTCTTGCCTAACTTCTAAATAAGCTACAAGGTTCCAATTTTTCTAAAATAATCCCCAGGGAGCTACCTACAAATTCTTCAAATATTATTCGAATTGCTTGTTAAATAATAGAAATTTAAAGCATTTAAAGTAGACATCCTATACAGGGTGATTCACCTAAAACGAAAAGTTCTCATGAAAATTCCCATTATTTGGCGAGAGAATTGAGAAATATTTCAAGGTGTTATAGAAGGGTCTCTAGAGAACATTTTAACAAAATTAGACTTTCGTAGCTAATTTTGAAGTTGGTCAAAATTATCTGACGATATCGCGATATTCAAAAACGAGTTACACACGTTAAACGACTTAGAACGACTCGGGAATCTTCCCAACATTGACTTTTATCGTTTTTGTCCATTTTATTCTGAAACAGGTGAGAAAGTTTCTCATTTTTTCTAGAATGCAATGGTGAAAAATGAAAAAAAATCAGAAGTGGGAACATCCTCGAGTCATTCTAAGTCGTTTTATGTGTTTAGCTCGTTTTTGAAAATCTCGACTTTGTGCAAAACGAGCACTTTTTGACCAATTTCAAAATGAGCTACAAGGTTCTAATTTCTCTAGGAACCCTCCTATAAATCCTTGAAATATGTTTCGATTCGCTTAACAAATAATAGTAGTTGTCATAAGAACTTTTTGTTTTAGGTGAATTACCCGGTCAGGGCCGTCATGAGGAGGTGTGTCGCTTTTAGGCAAACATTTTTATGCAGCCTCTCTGCCTTGAGTGGCTACCAAAATTCTGTGTCATTTGTTATTCTAAATGTGTCAACCGCGATCTTTTACGATTTTTTAATGTTCTTGCATGTAATAAGAGACCCTTCAATTGAAATGGTCCCTCTTTAACTAGCATGATGGTAAATCTTTCATCAATATTTAAGAAATAATAATATAGATGTCCAATGCCCAGAGCCGGTGCTATTTCTTGCGAAGTCCTATGCACAGTAAAGTAGAGGGGCCTTCTCGTAAAGATACGAGTACTTAGAAAAACTCTAGTCTTCTTTTATCGAATTATTTATCCTGTTCAAGAGTCTATAATATAGACAGTCCTTTTATGGGTCAAAAATTTATGATCCAGGACAACTGCGTCTTAAAATCTACATTAAACTGTAGAATTCATTTCTGAAACTTTATACTTAAAGGTGCCTAGATGTAGATTTTATAGAATCTGTTTCGAAAGACTGGTGGCTAATAAAGAAAATATTTTAGAATCTAAACAGATCTTGAGAATGTAGCTCAAAAATCGCCCAAAAAATCTCATAAATTTCTTTCTCACCACTGGAGTTCACTCAAAAGTCATGATTTAAATCAAATGTTTTAAAATCTAGATTAGAAGACTAGAATTTAGCTGGAAAATTAATTGTTAAAGTAACTCCTTTTCATAATTCAGTAACAAAAATCGACGAAACTTTGCATTTTAGTGCAAAAACTTGCCAAAAGTGTTGCATTTTTAGGCCTAAGAACAAAATTCAATTAAAACGGATGAGTTCAATTTAAAACTCCACCAAACTTGACTAAATCTTTTACTTTTGACAATTCGACAACGAAATTTAGTGAAAAATATAATTTAGGAGCAAAATGTCTAAATATCCTAATCGAAAGTCGGCAGTCCAACTCAAAAGGTAATTAAAAGTATCCAAAAGACGTTACTTTAAAAAAATTTAGACTAACAGACTATAATTTAGCACATTAATAGATTAAAAGCTTCTAATATGTCTCGTTTACAGTCTAATCATACTTTTTGTGTACTTATTGAGTTGAATTTTTGCGCTCCTGGAAAAAGCCGCCCTTAGGCAGCGCCTGAATTGCCTGAGCGCTAGCGACGGCCCTGCATCCTGCATATATAGTTATACGAAAAGGGAAAATTATCGAGATCTATTAAAGTGATAATCGGAACGATCACAGAAAGAATTGGAGAAAACATAAATAAATAGAGCATTGTTTTATAAACCACCTACACTAGTTCTCACGCTATCACATTAATTTCGCATACATATAATTCAACTAGCGGAAATAATCATTGTAGTGTCTTCTATATCAATCAAACTTTGATCGGTGTCCACTATTCTCCTGTCATCTCCTTTAAAATTGACAATAATAGCAATAATAGTAATAATAATAATAATAGAAAGCGTTATATATAAAGCGATGAATCTTCTTCCATTTTAACGGAAGCACTAAAGTCTGAAAGCTCAGAGAACTTCCGGTATGTAGCTTTTCCACCCTCACTACATTTACAGTTCTATTGGAGAGACCTACGCAGGCGTACATTTTATTATCAATGGGGGTAGTCGAGGGATTGTCATAACAGGGGGTGAAGAGAATTCCACCACCCTTTTATCGTTTTGTCTAATCAATAATGTAATTCATGCGCTTTAAATGGCGCACCATACACCACTTGTCAAAATTATTTATTTTATATTAAATAATGAAATAATTTTTGTTAAAATTAATTAATAGATGTTGTTAGAAAGACAGGAAGTGTGTTTGATAATTTTCGTTATACTACTTACTTGTTACAACTATTTGTTTTCAAGTATTATAATTTTCTCGCCCGTATTGATGGGAGACATTATTAGCGGGTATGTTTGTGAGTCTGAAAGAAAAAATATGATCATCATAGAGTAATTGCTTTTATATTATGTTGGTTTCGCATTTACCAGGTGGCATTCTCAAATTACAACTATTTCAATATACGTTTGTCTCCTTAGTTGTTGTTTATAATTTGTGGCACGCGAAAAAATTACGTTTTTCTTCTCGCTCCCCAGTTTCGTTATAATGTCGAGTATTAATGGACAATTTTCGAGAGGCACATGGCTAATGTTCAAATTACGTATTATCATTGTTACCTTTGACAGAATTGTTTCTTTTCTATTATTTATTATTATTATTATTATTGTTATTATATACCTACAGCAAGTTTTGTCCTTCTTTTTTCCCATCAGGGGTAGCATTTAGATGGATTTTTGAGTGGGAAATAGGAAGAGAAGTCTGTAATAAACCTTCTGTCATCGAATCATGCCAAATGTCAATCGTAAATCAATAATTTTTCTACAGTAAACATCCGTTGGAATTTAATTAATACTTTTAACGAGTCGACAAGCTCTCTTGTTGCAGGAAATAATTCGAAGTTTACGAATAATTGATATTTTTTTTTGTAATAATTATAGTATTTTACAGTAAATACATACAGCTAATTAGAATTGTGAAGATTAGTAGAATTCTTCAATTTGAAGCCATCAATCTGGACGATAGAAATTTGATGGTTGACGAACAGGGGCGATAATTGAATGATAATCAAACTGATTATCGCATAGATTATCGTTTTTTTTTTATTGTCCCGAAACTTATCCGTAGTAGATTCTTCCAGAGACAAAAAATGTGCATCAATTAGATTATAATGAAGAGCCACAAATTCATCTAGTTGCATTATTAATTATTTTAGACCTTCTATGACATAATTTTGCAAGTCCTTGGGCTTATTTGGGGTAAAATAAAAAGAGACTTACTTTCTATTCATAAGAGTTATATTTTTAGTCAGATTGGAAATCAAGCTACTGTCCGGTCGTTCTATCGAGGCGAAAGTCTTGGATGCGTACTAACAAAATTATGACCGCAGGACCATCTCTAGACTTGTTTTGGAATATCTCATAGGCGTAGAAGTATTTGTATTATGACTAGTTTTTTGAAAATATTACCTTACAACAATATTACTACAGTAGAACCCCGATTATCTGAGCCTCGGTTATCCGAGCTCAGAAATTTTCGCTTTATCCGAGTTCTGCTAATTCAGCAACTGTCGCGACACGTTTTTTACACGTTTGTTCAAACTAATGCTGATATCATTTTATTCTCTAATAGTCTCGGTAACATTCAGTCCATGTTTATACATTTTCTGACTATGTCTTTATTGCCAGAACGAAAAAAAAGCACTTGTTACTCTACAAACCAAAACTGAGGCTCTTAAGAAACTTGATATGTGCCTTTCCGGTGTTGGTGAAGTAACCGTGGGCACTCTGAACAAGCTTCTTCAACTGAAAGGAAAACTATGAAGAAAAGTGGACTCGAAAACATTGGTGAATCACTTTTTCTATGGTTTATGTATGTACGTAACGAAGAGAAAAAGATGTTCCTCTATCTGGACCAATTTTACAAGCTAAAGTTCTACAATTTAGTAAAGCATTAGTTATCGAACAGTGAAGAATTTACAGCAAGTGCCGGCTGACTTGACTGATGGAAAAAACTTTATGGGGTCCGACAATTAAGTATTTTCTGAGAAAATTATTCGCTGATTTAACTACGATTGACAAATCTTATTCAAGCCAAAGGTTATTCCCTTGACAAAAATTTATAATTATGACGAGAGTGGACTCAACTACAAAATGCTTCCTTCCAAAACATTGGCTTCTAAACAAGAAAGTACAGTTTCAAGCTACAAGAAAAATAAAGAAAGAGTTACCATCATGGCTTGCAGTAATGTTACAGGAAGACATAAAATGCCGTTAATATTGATAGGAAAATCAACTAGGCCTAGAGCACTTAAAGACTTAACAGCTAAATCTATCATAGAAGTGCTAATCTATTATAGAAGTCAGAAGAGTGCTTGGATGGACGGGACTTTATTCAAGAATTGGTTCTTTGAAGAATTTGTAGCTAAAGAAAGGAGATTTTTGAGAACAAATGGTCTTCCTATTAAAGCCGTTCTGATACCCATGTAGGAAATGACGAGGGGCCCAGTATAGTCCCAGGCCTGGGCCAATGCCTATCAACTTTGGCCCAAGCTTGAAAGCCAATGTTGGCCCAGTGTTGGCAAAAGATTGGGATGCTAACTTCGTTCCTCGTTTGGCATACAGTGTTGAGCCAATTTTGGTAGCGAACATTGCCTTAGGACTGGTAAGAAACATTGCCCAAGACTCTCAATAAATATTGGCCCAAGACTGGTAATAAACATTGGCCCAACACTAAATTCAAGCCAAAGTTGATAAGTTGTAAATATAAATAAAATAATTGTGGAATGAATAATTAAGATATTTATGCTTATGAACAATATTATAAAT
Source organism: Mylabris variabilis (assembly GCA_037464815.1). Lineage (NCBI taxonomy): Eukaryota > Metazoa > Arthropoda > Insecta > Coleoptera > Meloidae > Mylabris > Mylabris variabilis. Next base: position 7,247 of record JAZBGW010001999.1, on the reverse strand, counting down.
AAATGCAATAAATGTAACAAATGTAATTTTCGTATGTCCATATATTCTTATTTTTTTGGTCGTTATATTCCTAATAACTACTTAGCACTTTTAGGTAAATCTTCGTCTCCATTTCCTCTTAAAACCGTTAACAATAGTGTTACTACATTTAATGTCCATATATTTATATTCAACAAAGTCCAAGTGTTGAAGCGATGAATTATTCGAAGAATCTAAAACCTGATAATTACCCAGTACTGAATCAATCTTAGGCAAATATTAGAAAACTAAAGCTGAGTTGCCTAGTACTAAGCCAAGCTTGGGAAAATAGTGAAATTCGGGGCTGGTCTGCCTAGTATTGAACCAATCTTGGATAAACGTTGAAAAGCCGAGGCTAGGCTACCCAGTAGTGAACCAATCTTGGGCAGACATTGGAAATCCGAGGTTGGCTACCAAGTACTGAACCAGTCTTGGGAAAAGATTGAGAAACCGAGGCTGCTTTGCCTAGCACTATTTGGGGCAACCATCGAAAAGCCGAGGTTGGATTGCCCAGTACTAACCCAAACTTGACCCCGCCGTTCAAGCCTGGCATCTCCTATATAGGTAATAGATAACGTTAGTTCACATCCAAACGAAGAAGATCTTGTGAAGGATGATATTCTGGTAAAATTCTTACCACCAAACGCTACGAGCGTCTTACAGCCAATGGATCAAGGTGCCTTAGAGACTGTTAAAAAAAAACTGTAGACATCAGTTGTTGGAAAATCTTTTACAGCATATCGAAAATGAAGATCTAGTGAGTGCTGTTCGTAAAATAAATTTGAAAGACGTTGTCTACTGGATTGCTGAAGCCTGGAACAAGGTACGAATTTCAGCTTTACGAAAATCATGGTACTATTTTATTCCTGTCGTAGTGGATGAAAATGAAAATGATAAAGATAAAGACGAAAATTGGACTGAAGGCGAAAATATTAATTTGTATGATTTGTTAGTAAAAATGAAAGGATTTGAAAAGATTACAAAGCAAGAAACTAAAACATGGATAATTGACAACTATGGCGATGGTGAATTAGAAATAAGTGACGAAGAAATAATCAACTTTACATTGCGAAACAATCTAACAGACGATGAAGGAGAGAATCATGAAATCATTGAAGAAAATTAAAAAAAATTCGCACCAGAAAGGACTTACGGCCTTAGAAACTGCGTTGCTGTAGATTGAACAATAACCGGAAAAACATGCTTCGGATGTGTTGCTTCTAAAACGTTGGAGAGACATTGGTAGCAGCAAGAAAACGTTACAACCCATTGAAACAAAGTAAAATGGATAGCTTTTTCGATAAAATTGTAAAATAACTATAGAGGTAGGTACCGAAATATAAAGATATTTGAACACATAATTTGTTTTTCAATTTTTTTACAGTATAATCCAAATTTTTGATTCCTCCCCCAAGAATAGCTCGGATAACCAGGGTTCTATAATTTGCCCCGTAGAATACTTGTTGCATAAATAACTGACAAATTTACCTTTCTTTCAATATTGAAACTTTTTAGATGGTTCATTTGTTGTTTGCTTACGGCGCCTATGGTTTACACTTGAGGTTCAAAGTTTCTTATTTGTTAAAGCCTAGTAAAGAGACCTTTCTACTCTTTCTTAACACAAGCCCACCTGCGTCAATTTTCGCCTCAATAAAACGACCAGACAGTAAGTTGGTTGAATCAAACTTTTTTTCTTGGAAAATGTACGTGAAATTTCATCATTTTCAATTGATTTAGTGTGAAACTAGATGTAGATCAGTAGATTTTGTTTTTAAATCTGTTTTTCTGTATATGAGAATTGTAAAGGATAGTAGAAGCTGAAAGTCTAGACAATGATTCAGTCCATGGTTGGTTGAAATGGCGCCGAAAGACGTTATATTCATATTATTATTATTATTATCGTTATTACAAATTTATTCAACAGAAAAAAAAACACCAAACAACCGAAAAATAAGAAGAAGGAGTATATGTGTATGCATGTAGAGGAGAAAAGATAAAAATTAAAGAAAAATAAAAAAGGCAACGAAAACTTCCGACCATGCTACTTAATTTCACTCATGTTTATTAAAATAACATATTTTCATCCTACAAGTTTCAATCATTTGCATTCATTATCATACTTTGGACGTTTTTCTCAGTGTGTGTGTGTTTTTAGTAGTTCTTTTCTTGGTAGAAACATATAATATTGCCCTATTATTAAAGCACATCTCGATGATGGCTCAACTTTTCGGTAGTTTCTGTCATGAAATTTTAATTTAATAGACAAAAGTCCTTATTAAATTATAAAATGCCGTTCGGAACAAGAAAAAACAGAGGCCGAAAGATAACAACAATAGGAGAGAACACCGGTTTACCTATTGAATTTTTGTTTAAAATTAGTAATATTCCCAGGAATTATTAGAGAGGAAAATGATCGTTTTGTTTTCTTCTATTTTAATGAACTAATAACTATAGATTTGTGTTAAAGAAATTAATGTTACTTGTAATTCTTTCAAGTGTGTAGTTATGAATTAAATTTATCTTTTCTTTATTAATAGAAGAACTAGAACAATGATATTGTACTACTAATTGGCCAAGAATAAATCATGATTAGTGAGAATTTTGTAATATAATTGCTTTAATGATAAATTATTGTTACAAACAAAACTACTTATTTGAATCTTGAATGAGTAATTGTTGAATATTAAAGTTGCCAACAACAATAAAAAGTGCAATAGTGTATTAGAGTGGTACCTGAAAAGTCATTGCCATGAAAATCATGCCCAACAACGGTCATCGATCAAGAGCCAATCATTACAAATACATATACGTGTATAACAATCAGCATCATTGTGTAATTGAGGGGGCAGTAAGTATCTTTCAACACAATATGAAAATAATAATAGGTTTCGGCTCTATTTAATCGACGAGATATGGTTATAAAATGTAAATATCGCTAAATAAACGTTAATCGCTTCATTGTTCGATACAATTGCGATAACTGACCACATTTTTAGTCACGGTAATTTTAAAGCTCAACAACTGTAGCTATACCCAATCAGCCATTTTCCATATCATCTATTGATATTATCATAAATATGTTTCTCTGCCAAAATAAATGAAACTATCAATAAAATATAGCTTCCTCTATTGTGTCTGCATTTAGAGCAAAATCTTCAGGAGAGCGGCAACTCTCCTTCATATTATAAATCGTTCACGATTGCCAACAATAAAATTTAACGACATAGTACGGCCGTCCCTTTCAGCCAATTTGTGTTTCATTCAAAATCATTGGATTTGTAGAGCGGGAGCGAGACAGTGAGGGTGTGTTCCAGAAAAGGGCCGAGAATCCTAACAAAGACCCATTGAGACGATGCCGATGATGATGATGATGAGGACGACGACACACTAACACAATCATACATATTTACAGCATGTATAAGCTACAATAATCAGGGTTTTTGGGGGGCACGCGGCGGCGCCATAGGCGGGCGTCTGCCGAACTTGGGTAGCGCTAATTATAATCATTTGACGAATGCACCGTCGAGCCGCACTGATATAAGGGATAATTTTTTTTCGGTTCTGTTTTTTTTTTGCTAGGATACAGATGTATATGTATGTGCGTGTCTTTCTTATTTTATTCTTCTGTTTCGTATACGATGATGTTTCAGAAAATAAAATAAAACACCTTGTCGGCTCTAAAATCCACTCACTTCTAATGACACACACACAAACACATATAACATTTATTGCCGCCGCCAAGGAAACGTTATTATTACACGTGTATTCACCTTTGTTTCTAGTATTGGATCATGCACGATATTTTCTTTGAAAAGTAAGTCTAATGTCTCCATCCTGTGGTTATCATCATGTTGGCACTAAATTGTGATCTAGAATTTTATCAGTTCGTATCAGATTTTTGATTGATATGTGGGATTCAAGAAAAAAGTTGAGTCAATTTTCAGTTTTGCGTCGGAAATCTTCATCGCTACAATTTATTGGAGAAATGTGGCCGGAAAAGTGTAATGAAAAACTTGGATTTACACGGGACTTTGTTCGCAAGGCATTATATATAAAACAGAGACAACCCTTAAATGCTCATTGAAATGCTCTTTTCAATGCTGTATCATGAGTTTCAATATCCCAGAAAACAAGCAAGAAATTGACTAAAAGGTAAGCATTTTTCGCAAAAGATGTTCCCACATTCAATTGTACATTTTGTCTTTTTAAACTTATAATTTATTTTTCGTTACATGTTTATTCTAATTCTAATGTAATACCAACATTTTTGGTTTTCTAAAATAAAAAAAAAAGTTTATTCTACCTTATATTTTTGATGTGCTGGCCCTTGTTTATGAAAACTTACAAGATTGTGTACAATGGGCCGTATATTGATTAGACATTCACTAACTAAATAATTGATCAATCGTAATAGAAGTTTTAAGCAAAATTTTAATAGATGTCCTATTCTTTCCTCTATTTTGTCAATTTATTAGTTAGCGTATGTCGTTAGTGTCGTTTTCAAAATTTGTTTAATGTAATTTGGGGTTTTTACACATGTTGCTACAATTCTAGAGAGAGTAGAGAGCAAATTTGGGACCTGATTCTCTTTTTTATTTTTTGGTATAAATACTATATATTATTTTTGTACAGAATGTTAAATACACTAATTAAATTATGGTACTTTTGGTAATATGAAGTAATAATATAAAAAATATGATTATATAAAAATTTCTGAAGCTTCAATATACACACTTTTGCAAAAGAACAAGTATTTATCCAAACATAAAAACATGTTTCAGTAATTATTTCTATTTAATAGGGTAAAATTTAAGAGCTGTTAGGGCTTAAATTTCTGAGTTTATGTTAATATTGCTATTAAATATTGATTCTAAATCTAATAACTAATCTAACTGTGTTTTTGCTTAATCGCTTATGAAAATCGCCTTTTTATAACTCTTTGAACGAAATTTGAAGTTGTCGTTAGGTTCTATCCAACTAAATATGGAGAGTAATGATAGACTTTTTACAAGTCTTTTATTTATGTTAAAAATAAAATAATTGTTATAACAACTTTAAGGGAACATCTAGGCTGTATAGATATTAGAAGAGCACCTTAGTAATTTTTGCAAATTTGCGAAATTAAAGTGATATTTTAATACAATTACACTATATTGGCAATAAAACGACTTATTTTTAAAATCTTAAATCAATTGAATGCAAAAATAATATTTTCTAAATGAAAAACTCTTTTTTCCGCTGTAAAAACAAAATCCAAAAATATTTGAATTTTGAAAAGCGTTTAGCGCTAAGAAAATGAAGCCAAGGAGTCCCCTGTTTGCTCATAATAAATTTTTACATTCATCTTTAGCGAATATTTTAAAAACTACTTGGCGACTATTAAAACTTTCATTAAACCCTTAATCAATAGGAAAGAATAGATAAAATTTTAATAAATCTATTAACGAATTTAAATGATGTCTAATTGAAGGGAGAGAATACGGCCCAATGTTACTATTGCACCAAGCGCAAAAACTATGCCACGGGCCTGGGCTGCATTTTTCATTAAATTTGAAAATTTACAGAGTTATTAAACGGTAATTTTGCCATAATTTTCATCCTTTCTCTGTACTCTCCTACGATCAATTTTGACAAGAAATCATAATGTTTTTTTTAAGAATCCTAATGCTACGTTCTTTAAATATCGCAGAGACAAGCTTGTTTCTCAGATCAAAATTTAAAACCCTCTTGAATCATAAGATGACAGAGAAGAGATGACTTTTCTATTATGAATAAGTGCCCTCTTTAATACAGCTTTAGGTTTCTTAAATTTTCGTATTCCTGAGGAAAAAAAGACGAAATTATTGTTTTTATGCTTCCTAACCATTATTTTTGTGATTTTAATTTTTAGTTTACAATTACTTTTCATTAATCTATTTATTAACCATCATAAAATTATTTAACGGATAAAATACATTTAAAAAATATCCTTATAAAAATGTAATTCGAGGAAAATTGGTCCAG
>JAZBGW010001998.1:1420-11701 GCA_037464815.1 Mylabris variabilis | reverse complement strand
AAATTGAGTCTTTACCTATTAACAGCTTCCATTGCTGCTTCATTAGTCAATTGCATTAAATCTGCCCCAACAAAACCCGGTGTCTGTTTAGCCAAATTCTCATAATCAACATCATCAGCTATTGGATGTTTTGATGTTAATGCCTTTAGAATTTGTATACGTGCCTGTAGATCCGGTATACCTAAACGTATTTCACGATCAAAACGACCAGCCCGTCGAAAGGCTGGATCTAATGCATCTGGACGATTTGTTGCACCAATAACAATCACTTTATTACCATTCTCATTCTGTCTTAAATCATCTAAACAACTCAACAATTGTGCAACAATACGTCGTTCCATACCGCGTTGTGCATTCTGTCGATTCTGTGTAATTGCATCGATTTCATCAATAAATAGGACACATGGTGTTGAATCAACAGCACGTTCAAATAATTCACGTATACGTTCCTCACTTTCGCCAGATATACCACCGACGAGTTCCGGTGCTGAGACTTGTAATAATGGTACACTCATTTCCTTTAAAAAATGAATAAATAAATTTATTAAAATTATAGTATAGAAAAAAGATTTACTCCTGCGATGGCATTAGCTAATAGGGTTTTACCACAACCCGGTGGACCATGGAGTAGGAATCCTCTCGGTGGACAAATCTTTAAACATTTATAAGCTTCATGGTATCGTATATGGATCAATAAATTTAAAACATCCGTGATGATCTTATCAATACCGCCGACATCTTTTAATGTGACTGATGGTTCTTTAAGTGTTGATAATGATTTTTTCTTTTTCTGTTGTTGTGATTGGATTGGTGTTAAACCAGCCATATCAACTTTGCGTTTACGATTATTCTTATTCTCCAATTTACCAACAGTTTTATTTAATGTTGTTATTGTTACTGAATGTGTATTATTTTGATAAGGATTTTGTGATGATGATGTTGATGGATGATTATTATTGATGTTGATTTTTTCATTATTTGTATCCTGTACGGTAGCTTCTGAATCATCACTACTTATATCAATTAATTCATTTTCATCGATCTGTTTTGTTGGTGGTACTGGTCGGCAACTGATATCGATATATTGGTTATTTAAAGGAACAGTCAGCTATAACAAGAATTGTAACAAATTTCAAATGTTTCACTTTGACGAAAATTATTTTATAAAACTTACATCACTATTATCACTGGCTTCTTCATCTTCACTAGACGTATGTTCGTGATCTTCCAAGCCATAACTTTGCAATACAATCGAATAGGCTTTTTTGACTGAATTACGGAACGGCGTCCGTTTCAAACGTGCATACTCACGATAATTACGCTGTAAATCATCAGCCATAACGTTTATATCAACATATTTTTTATCAACATTTGATTCCAAATACTATAATTATTTTAAATTAAAACAAAATAATTCAATTTTCAACCGAAAATTGTTTTTACCTTTTGTACCCGAGGCACAAGCGTCGGGTCAGATAAATAAGGTAACCTCTCCATCTGGAAAATTTGATTTAATAGAAAATCAATTATTCTAATCAGTTTAATTTTATTTTATTACCTTATAACTCAACTTTCCCATCATATAAAACAACAATAAACATTATTGCTTTTTGTTGTAGAAAAATAATTAATTAATTAAGAAACACGTAGTAACGCGAAACGAACAACAGCGAGATTAATTTTGAATATGTTAAGTAGAGGGCGCCATCTTAACCAACAAATTATCTCTAGATGTAGCTCATTTTAATTATAACCCACCTTTTTAAGATAATTTGTAAATAAAAAAATATGAAAAACCAAATTACACGTTACAAAACTTATAACTCAATCAAATTTATTACGCCAAATTTCTATATTTTGATAAAAATAAGGAAATGTAAATTTAATGATATTAAAAGCGCTATAATTATCTTCTAACAAATCGAACTGACATGTTTTGTATATCAAAATAAATGTAGTCCCTTTTAAAGAAGATTGATCCCTTTACTATCCATTTGTGTAATAATAAATCACAGCCAAGCTGTCTGTTCTATTTAATAGAAGCTAACTATTTATAAATTAAAAATCAACCCAAGAAATTGCTGGATAAAATTATTTGCCTAAAATAATTCTACATAGGGCTACAATCATCATAATATGAAATAGATGTCGCTAGTTGCTTGACATTATTTGACATTTGTTATAACCTACTTATTATTTATTTATTTACCCAATTTCTTAAAATTTTTCGATAAATGTGTTGAATCATAAAAGAATGGATAAATTAACAATAATCTCTGGTACATTATTTATGGCAGCTGATGTTTTTGCTATTGTCAGTCTAGCAATGCCTGATTGGATAATTACCGATGTTGGAGGTAGTATTTTTAGTATTTGTTTGTATTGAATCGTTTATAAAATTGAGGATTTATTCAGGTGATACTCGATTAGGTTTAATGTGGACATGTATGACGCTCTATAATCGGCCACAAGTTTGTTTCACACCAGATCTACAACCTGAATGGTTATTGGCACTTGTTTGTATTTTTGTTGGATGTATTTGTATAACAACCACAATTATATTGTTGGCTTCATCACAGTGGGATAGAAATGTGATACCGTACGCTAGATGGGTTGGTTTTACTGCTAGTAAGTTGTGGGAATATACGATAATTGTTGTTAGATTCATATTGTTGTTGTCGTAGTGGTCTTATTCTGTTTAGCTGCAGTTATATTTCCGATGGGTTTTCACGTTGATGAGATCGGTGGACAGCCGTACCAATTGCCGAATAGCCACCAAGTTGGTATCTCTTATATATTATTTGTTTTAGCCTTATGGATAACTGTAATCTCTGAATTGTTTGCTGGGAAAGTGTGTTTGCCACATTTTTAAATTGTTGATAAGTATATAATATTGTATATAGGTATTATCTGTTTCTCGAATAAAAACATCAGTATTCTTCAAAGTAAATACTTTTTTTATTTTATTAATAAATATACAAAAAAAGAAATCTTAAGATACTATATAGAAACATCAAAAAAAGAAATTTGATGTGTTTATAATATAAACTTACATTTAATGGGTAAATAACATACAATTACAATATTTACAAATATATGTATACGTAGATAATTTATGAAAAATATTTATAAAATTTAGGACCTGTACTACCAAGTGTTTCATTGTCACTACGAAATAATTCAAACAGATTATTTGTATTCGAATTTATAGCTAAATTTCCAAAATCTTCATTAATCAAACGCTGTAATTGTTTCTCTAATTCCGTTTTTGTACCATTTAAACCACCACCACTATGAGTGTAATTATTATGATTTTGAACAACAACAAGACTATTCTCATTTTGTTGTAATAGATCTGAACGTGTTTTACGATTGTACAACGGATTCGATTTACTAAAATCAATCGGATGATAATTTGAGAAACATTCAACTTCTTTCAAATAGATCGGCTTATTGAAATTGATTTGATTTGTTGGACTGTCGTACCAATTGAACGTTGGTGATTCTGATGATGATGATGAGGATAACGGTGTAGTACGATCGAATAAATTTGGTGCTGTTGCTGCTGTTGTTGTTGTTGCTACTGTTGTAGTTGTCGTTTCAGTACAACGTGCATTTTTTTGATTTGCTGTTGTATGTAATAAATAACGAAACTTTTCAGCTACATGTATACCTGATGTTTCTTTTAAATAATTATACCATCGTTCGTGAATATTCGGTGGTTGTACCATCATATCAGCTAATGACATATTTTGTGGTAGTAAATTGACACAATCGTTTAAAATTGGTGTAGCTGCTGCTTCTGGGAAATGAACATTATTCATAAATTGAATCAATTTCGGTTGATGTCTTGATGATTTCTGTTGTTGTTGTTGTGCTGTTTGAGAAGTTTGTAAACGATTCATTGGTAGTGCAATGGGGATTGGATTTAAAATCAACGGTGGTGGTGGTGGTGGTGGATGATGAATTTCATGTGGATTCGGTGGTAATCTAAAGATATTCTTAATGGATGGTGGCGGCGGGGCTGGTGGGGGTACTGGCGGTGGTGGTGGTGGAAGATTCTGTAAATTATTCGGTGATAAATTATAGAAGTACGGTCGATGTATCGGCGGTTGGTGCAATAGAATTGGAAATATACGATTCGTTTCGTTGTGCATAGTTGTTGAATATAGTGGAGCACCGGTTGATAAAGTTATCCGTGGTAATTTAATTTTTTCGTATTCTTCACGATATCGTCTTGGTATAAATTCCGGTGCTAATGGATTCAAACTGTAAATTTTCTTCAACTCAATACCGTCTAGTTGACATTTCAATTCTGTCCATGTTATACCGAATAAACTATGATTCTCATTACAAATTTGTATGAAACGTTCCCATACTTTACTACAACGTCCAATCGAACATAATGCAACTGGATCACCAACTACAGCAACTAGACTTTGTGCACGCGTTATTGCTGTGTTTAATAATTTTAAATTTGATAAGAAACCATAATCATAATTGGTATTGTTTTGTTGTGTTTTCTTATCATTGGTACATGTACGTCTTGTACGTACTGTTGATAAGATAATTGCACGGAATTGTTTACCTTGAACATTTAATACACGTTCAACGCACACATCAATTTTACGTTTACGTAATTCAGATCTTATACGAAACACTTGATCTGCATATGGTGTAACAATACCAATTGATTGATCATTAAATTCACCCCATACATTCGACCAATTCTGTTTTAATTCCAAGACACGTTCAACAACCTCATAAACTTCTGAATTATTATAGAAAGCTGTTGAATTTTGATCTTGAACATCTTCACCGCGCGTTGTAAAGAATGTTAACGGATAGAATTTGTTGTGTTGTTGTTGTTTACTACTTGAAATTAATTTTTGTTCATAAAATGATTCAGATGTGAATTGTATAATTGTTTCATGTGCACGATAATTTTGGCATAATAAAATTTTACATGAAAATGGATTCGGATATACATCATATAAACGTTCTAATAATGATATATGAAAATTGCGTTCTTTTGTAAATTTTGAATAAACATCTGGACCTAATTGCATATGATCACCAGCTAGTACAATACGTGTATTCTCTGTTGCTAAAACTAATGGTGTTATTGTTTCACATTCTAATGCTTGTGCTGCCTCATCTAATAAAATATGGGTAAATGTCTCTAATGGTATACCCATTGATGATAAATATACAGATGTTGATAAAGTTACAACAATTATTTTATGTTTTTCGATATCTTCAATTGTTGGTAATTGAAATTCACGTACATTACCATTCTGTTTGATACAACAATACTATAAACAAACACATACACATTTATTACAATTAAATTCGTGTTGAATAAATATAGTAGTCGTACTGACCAAAATGAAAATTTTGAATTGCGCGCCCATCAAAAAAGTGGGTTGGTGAACCTGCGTCACCAGATTGCTACGCATTGTTTACATACATTTCTAACCTTAAAATTTTGAATTTTGATTGTGGTTATTCTTGTTCGTGATTGTGATAATTGTTTTAAAGTTATTTCTTGGGTGTTAATTGACTGAATAGTGTTTCTTTCTTGTTTGGCTTGATTATTTGAGATTAAAAGATAATTTTCTTTTGAAAACATGAGTTACGTTTTTAATATGCCGGTAAGATCTGTATAAAAATGATGTTAACAACAATTGTACATCGGTATTCTTACAGACCAAGTGCTGCAGAAGATAGGCAAGAACGTTTAGTTTGCTGTAACAAAATTAGCAAATATGCGTAATATAATAAGTAAGAACATTTTTAAATTTCGTGGTTTAATAGGAGTCTACTTTTCGTCGCGTAATGACGGATGTCGTCTTTAGTAACTTTTCTGTCATTTAGTATCAGAGTATCAGAGAGAATTAGATAAACGAGAGGGGACAGATAAATGGGGAATGTCAAAAACAACTTTTTTGTGCCTCCGTCCGGAAATACTAACTTTCCATATCTCAAAACTCAAAATCGCCCTGAAACTGGCTCATCACTCAGGCCGGAAAATTTCTAGTGACTTTTTATGTTCTTGGGTTGGTGATTTTGCCATTTTGCCAATTATATTTGTCATTTTTTTTTTGATTATTAATAAAATATTACAAATTTTCGTCTAAAACTTTCCTTAGAACGTAAATGTATTTAAAATACCTTACTTTAGCCTTTTAATATTAGTGTAAATGAATTTAGAAAATTATTCAATACAATTAAAAGTTAAAATGAGAAAAAAACAAATCAATTAATCATAATAATCTGTCATGGTGTCCGATATCTTGATTTTAAATTGAACTTGTCAATGTCACCAACATACGAAAATCCCCAATATTAATTTTTGAGTAAGTTATTTTATTTTATTTTCAAAAAATGTATGTAAGTTGGCACGAAAAATCTTGCCGAGGCCTGCAACACGCACTGGTACTCGCAAAAGCTTAGTTTCTGGCCTTGTGATACAAATAACTATTTTAGTTCAAAAAACGCGTTGAGAGATAGCGGAATTATGGAAAATTTCGAAAATTTGGACAATCTTAAATATGGTTGCTGCGAAACATTGTAATAATAAAATTAATTTCAATCAAAAATTTTTGCCCAATTCTTAACAGTTCGTATTTCAAGATCAAGGCAATAAGTAATTCTAAATTCTGTATTTAAATTAAAGTGTAACTGTGGTGAAAAAAGATGAACTTATCGTATAAAAAGTATACAAGGTGTCTCATTTTCGATGGTCTTTAAGGATATTTCATGTAATCCGTGATGGGACAAATTAATGGATAACATTCTCGTACTACTTTTTTGAACTTAATCGAAGGGCGTACTTGAATTTTTGTTACATTCATTTGTTTTTAAGTTGTTTGATTTTTTTCAATTTTTTAGGATTTTAAAAATGCTTTGTATCTTTTGTATTTAAAAAAGAAACGAAATACATTTTTGGCATTGTAGATACAGTTTTTTTAAGCAGATTTCACTTATGTAATTCAATTTTCGATAAGTCTTACGGTTTTTGAAATATAACACAAACTTATGTTTTTTTAAATAGCAACTATATTAGATTTGCGCTCAGTAAAATTACTTATATTTTTTTGATTCCAAATATATATAGTTTGTTATAGGTATTTCCAACAATGTAATAATTATTAAAAAAAAATCATCTTACAGGTGAAAATTCAGAAATCCTGTCTAAAATATAGAATGCTATGAAACAATTGTCACTTACGATTTGTCTTATTCTGATTAATTTCATTTTAATAATTAATTATTGCCTTATTTTCGCTAAATTCGATTATTAAGTACGTAGAAAAGAGGAAGAAAAGGACACATTAAGAGCTTTATTGAAAAATCAATTGAAAAATTAGAAAAAGTGTTATAAAATTATGTGACAAATTGTGAATTCAAAAATTAATAAATCAGTTATGGTTCGTATTTAAAAAAAATGCAAGTTTGTGTTATATTTCGAAAACTTTTAGAAGTTGTTCAACATTTAATAGGCCAATTCGAATCTACGAAAAAAACTGTATAAGAATCAATAAATATCTTTCAAATATGTTTATTGAATTAAGAGATACAAAGCATTTTTAGAATTCTGAAAAATCAAAAAAAAAATAGAATAACTCGAAAACAAATAAATGTACAAAAAACAAAGTAGGCCTTTCAATTAAGCTCAAAAAGTAGTAAGAGAATGTATTATCAGTTATCAGTTAATTTGTCCTATCACTGCTTACATAGGACATCCTTAATACCATTGAAAATAAGACACCCTATATAGTATCAAGTTGTGGAAATAAATATAAACATAATCCATAACTATTAGATATTTTCGATTTCCAAGAACAAAAAGTATTTGCGAACAGTGGGTGCAATTGATGGGTAATAAGTAATAAGTTACATATGGTTTAAAATAAATATGCTGTTTGTGGGTCTCATTTTAAAGATAATGGATTTCAAACACTAGAAAAGCCAAAAATTAAGCTGTGGTGCTCTACTAAAAATAACCATAACGACCAAAAGCATAATTACATTGAGTATTGCATTTGCTTGATGATTATATACATTTATATTTTTATTTGAAATGATTTATGAATATATAATGTTACTATGTACTTTATTTGATTTTGTTTCTGTTCATATATCTCGAAGAAAAATTCTAAGCAAATGCCTACATATGTATTTACTAAAATGTACAATGTCAAATTTCCCGCCAAAAAATTAGTTACCATAACTCGTTCATAGAGGCGCTAATGCGACTGTTTTTAATGCATTAGCTGCCCTTTCTCGTTTATTTAATTCTCTCTGTTTAGTATTTTCAATTTGGTCAATAGGACTACTATACAAATACAGACATACCTTTTGGACAATAGGACTAACAGTAGCCACCCAACGTTTTTGATAATAAATTCTCAAAGGTCGTGCATTTTCATTACCATTCTCCACCCAATTATCCAAATAGTCTTTAATATACAAATCAGCTGCACTATTCGAATGTGTACATAATAAAATACGATTACGTTCATCTTTAATCAATTCTTTTATAGCTTGTGCTAATGTAAATGTTTTACCAGTACCATATGGTCCAATTATCAAAATTGGCGGTATACGTATATGTAATGGTGTTGTTATAGCAACAATTGCTTCTTTTTGTTTCAAATTCAATCGACGATCCAACGATAACGACCATTGTCTAGATGGTGACCATGGTATATTCGGTTCTAGATAAATTTCCGGAAAGATTAATTTAAAATTTGTTATTTTATCAATTGAATAATGCCATTCACAATATGGTATACGATTCAATTGGAATTGTATTTGTACAAGTAGATCAACATCACTTGTTAATTTCAAATCATCAACCATTCGTTTCGATAAACGTAAATAAATCATATTTTTACCTTTATCTTCAATTATAGCTTCGTAGACTTTTTTTATATTTTGTTGTTTATAAATATATGGATATAAATAGCATGTATTGCAATGCATTAATATTAAACGTCCCTCAGATGTATCTTCAGATAATTCTTTTTCTAATGTTATCGTTGCGAATAATTCACCATTTTGTGAATATTTCGCCGTACTAGATGCCATATTACTTGGTGCTAATAGATAACTATGTGCTAATTGTAGTTTTGTTTTTAAATTATATCGTGCTATTAAATTGTAACGTTCAATCTCTTCAACATATAATAATTGATGCATACGTTCACGATAATTATTACATGTTAATCGTTTTGTTGTAATTATATCATTGGAAAAATAGAAATTATTTATATCAGGACATGGATATAATAATTTCAAATTCGTTTCCCATTCAGTTAGATTATTTAATGGAAATTGTATAATTTCCGTATTTAGATTTGTCCAACGTTCCGATATTAATAATGAGAATTCCTTATTGATCTCATTAATTTTATCGAATTCATCATTCGGTACAACATCAACACATAAATGTTTCACCAAAACCGGTTGTTTATCAAAATCAAATACGATAGTTTGACGAAACGTTCCAAATATTGTTGTTTGAAAAACAACAATTACATCATATTGATTAGTATCGGTTGTATTTTCAATTTTATTAAATTGTAACCATTCTTGATTATTTTCAATTTTAATAAAATTACCATTAATTGAGATTTTAGCCAGATTAAAATGATTCCTATATGTGTCTTGTAATAGTGCAACAGCAATCAACGGTCGTTTGGTTTTCAACGTAAAAACCCACTCGTGATTACCGTTTTTTGATGTAACAATAGCCGATAATGGTGACGAACATACATCATCAACATCGTCCAATTTATCATCCATTACTGATTTTGGATTTGTTGTTTGTTGTCCCCATTTCTCTAATAATTCCTCAGTATACGATTTACCTAATTAACAAATAATTAACCGAAAAAAATATAATTATTAGCAATCACATCTACCGTATAGTTTCTTCTCTTTGGCACGTAATAGACGCATTTCTCTATATTGAAAACGCTCCTTCCATTCGGCTAGTTCATCATCACCATGGGCTTCAACACATTGTAAACCATAACGGCAATTACCATATTCTTGCCAATTATCACAAATTTTATAGAGATCACATTTGAGGCCACGCGGTGGTGCTCTATATTGCCAATCATGCCCATCATCGGACATAATCATTGTTTCATGTTCTTGTGTTTGACAATGGACCATTAAATCCGTTTTATTATTAAACAATAAATTACAATAAATACAAAATAATCGTGTTGTTATTGTTTCATTGGTTGTTAACAGTGGTGATTTATT
>JAZBGW010001997.1:0-13056 GCA_037464815.1 Mylabris variabilis | reverse complement strand
AGGTACTCAAAACAACTCAATCTATATAATCAATAATAAGTCGGTGATGTAATATAACAAACTTTGATTTTAATATCGCAGTCTTTACTGATAGTAATTGAAATCCGGTTTGATGTCTGTTATTCATGCTAGATTAATTTTGCTCTAATGGCTATAGTATAGCTATTTTCGATACGCTTGTGTAAAGGTAGGAAATTCCGACCGATTAGGACTCGTTCGTCTAACTAACATACTCGGTCTCGACGCGAAACAGAATCTCGTGGAAATTCGTGGGTCCCATCCGAATCTGTCGGAATTCCCACATTTACACAAGCATAACGAACAAAATTTTTTCTTATAACTAACTGCAAAAGTCTGATTTGAGAAGAGACAATTATTTCAAATTTATTATTACCTAACGAAAATTCAATTTACTAAATAATTGTATTGTAAACAGCTACATAAATGGCAGCAGACTAAACATAAACATTGAATTTGTTTACAATAAGCTGTGCGTAAAAGTTGAAATAGACATAGAGAGAGAAAGCATTTTTCCTAACAGTGTGGGAATCAAGGATGAAATAAACGTGTGTGAGTATCGTATACTTTACAACCGGTTAAACCTCACTGGAAAAACAAACTTTCGCAGTTAGTTAATACCGGATGCACCACGATATTTCCTCTAGCAGTTGATTGTATCGTAATTTGATTCACAATAATTGGTGTGTTTTTCAAGTGACCGAACCAAAAGCACAACCAACTGTTAGAGGAGATACTTTGGTACACCCTGTATAGTGTTATAACAACAGTATTACTACTAACCTTGATAATGGATCAACCAGTAAAGCAATGAGAATGATAGCTGCCAAAATACAAGCTAAATAAATTCCTGAGATTTCGTAGATTTCTTTATCAGCAGGTCTTGCTAAATTCTCATTGTTGAGAATGCTTGATGTACAAAAATTTGAACCACATCCAGACATATCAGTGGAATTTGATCTCTCACCACC
The DNA here is from genome assembly GCA_037464815.1 of Mylabris variabilis. Taxonomy (NCBI): domain Eukaryota; kingdom Metazoa; phylum Arthropoda; class Insecta; order Coleoptera; family Meloidae; genus Mylabris; species Mylabris variabilis. Next base: position 12,067 of record JAZBGW010001997.1, on the reverse strand, counting down.
GGCTCCATGTGGATCAGTCAAAACTGTAATAACAACAAAATGTAAAAAATACTATTTTTTTTTGTTTTTGGAAAATTTAAATTTACCTAATGATGAAATCATATTGCCCCATAATTCAGCACTTTGCCATGCCAAAAAGAAGAAACCAAAGAAACGTACAATAATCGCATCAACAGCTTGATCTGTGATCTTTGCATAAACACCAGCAACTTGTGTTAAATATGTTGCTTTAGATGCCCACATTGGTGCAGCACCAATACCAAGTAATACACCAGCTGGTACTAATGTATAAAATCTTGGATAGAATTGTGAACCAATATATGGGGCATAACAAAATAATGATATACATAAAGTCCATTTAACTGTTAAACGTTTAATAAGGAATGTTGGTACAAAAATACAGCTAACAACAAGAGCAGCGTATATTGCACATAATGAAACAGTACCTAAACCATCTTTGGCATTGATGCTGCTTTGTAGATTCGCTGTACCTTGAAATGCTGTGAATTGTATCATAAAGGCAAATGATATAGCTGAGACATTCTTTAATATGCGCCATTTCTCTTTTGTTGACATTTTAAATTTGCCTAATTGGGATGCTTCCTCATCAGTTAATTCACGATTTGGTGGTTTTACTGGACAACCATTGTCACCTTCACCGGTTTTGAAGGCTTTGTTATCATAACCACCACCAGTCACTGATACTGTATAAACATCATTGTCGTTGTTGTTGGTGGTGGTGGTGGTGCCATCACGGCCACCATCGCCACCGCCACCACCGCCACTATTGCCGAGGGACGCGGTCATCTCGAGGCCGCGATCACCCTCGTCGATCTATAAACATAAACAAAACCAAAAAAAAAACACAATCAGATAAGAAATCAATTAGAATTTAAGGGGTAGTCAGAGAAAATAGTCAATTTTTAAACAGCACTTACTCGCTTGTTTATTAAGATAATTTCAGAAATTGGCATGCGTTGGATAGAGCATTTCAAGGTGCATGCTATAAAGCTTTCTGTTTTGGAAAATTATGATAAAATTCTGAATGGCAGAGAAAACTCACGGACTTTGTTTTTTTCGAACATTTTCCTTTATAACGGACTTAGCCAAAATTATCGATTTTCAATATTTATCCAGTGACTTAGATAGAAAATTGAAAGAGTTTTCTAAATATTTGAGAATTTTCCCGATATGTTTGTTAGTTTTCCGATAACTGGAAAAAAATTTAAAAAAATTTCCAACAGTGATGGCTAAGCATAATTTTCAAAATAGAAAATTATATTCTCAGATTTAGAAAAGTGATGTGAAAGCCGAGGAGATGAAGCTCGCTTAAATTGAATTTTGAAAATTTCACGAAAAATTTAAGCTCGTTTTTCATTTAGGATTATTTACATGTATTAAAATTAATTTGTCTCTTGATTGGTACGAAAATATTGAAAATTTTATCTACTTTACGACCACACCATTATAATGGGAAATATTTTGAAAATCGGCCTGGAAATTTGATTTTCAATAGACCATATTTGTGTTATTATAGTTACTGTTGTTATGATCTAGCGGGCAAAGTACCACATAGATCTCGTACACAGCGCATAGCAACTCAAGCCGCGTCTATTGAAAATCGAATTTCAAGACGGATTTTCAAAATATTTTCAACTTTTAATGATATGGTTGTGAAGTAGATAAAATTTCCGATATTTTCATACCAAACACGAGCCAAATTAATTAATTTTAATACTTGTAAATAATAGATGAAAAACGGGGTTCAAATTTTCCTTGAAACTCACTTAATTTTCAAAATTCGATTTTAAGCCAGTTTCATGTCCTCGGCTTTTACATTACTTTTGTGAATCCGAGAGTACAATTTTCTATTTTAAAAATTATGCATGACATCATGTTTGGATTTTTTTTAAATTTTCTTCAATTATCGGAAAACTAACAAACATATCGGGATAATTCTTACATACTTGGAAAGCTTTTTCAATTTTCTATCTAAATCACTTGATAAACATTGAAAATCGATAATATTGGCTATATTTTAGCCAGTTAAGAAGGAAAATGTACGAAACAAAACAGGGTCTGACAGTTGTCTCTGCCATTCAGTATTTTACTAAAATTTTTCCAAAATAGAAAGCTTCTGAGCATGCACCTTGAAATGCTCTATCCAACGCATGTCAATTTTCGAAAATATCTTAAAAAACATGCGAGTAATCGATGTTTGAAAATTGACTATATTCGCACGCCGAATCGACAAGCCTCTCCGACTTCCCCTTAAGAATTTTAACGATGGTTCCCAGTGAAAATTTAGCAAAAATTGAACCATATATCTTATTAGAAAATGTGTGTAATTAAATGGTATATTTACAGCACCAACTCTGTATAATATTATTAATTGTAGAGGAGTTAATAATTTCCGGTTATTAAAAGACAATATACACGTTTTTTATTTTTTTATTTTTAGTAACAGAAATTGCAAACTTAATGAATTTTATTATAAATAATCGTACACCTTGAAAATTGCAATTTTATTTATATTTAATAAACATAAACATTATTAATAATTCGATTTGGAAATCTACGAATTTTCGGTGATTTCAATAGCAGGTTAGACGAGTAACTAACACTCATTTCAAAAAACAGGGTAAAAGTTTTCTCTACCATTCAGAATTTTAACATATTTTTCCAAAATCGAAAACTTTATAGAATGCAGCTTGAAATGCTCTATCTAACGCACGTCAATTTTTGACATCATCTTAAAAAAAACAAGCGAGTAATCGATGTTTGAAAAATTGACTATTTTCGCACGCCGGATCGACATATAAGTCCGGAATCCCCTTAATGAGTTAACAGTAAAAAGAAATAAACATTAACAATCATATTCTACAAGAACAATAATAATAATAAAAATAGTGCATTATTTAAAAATCGTGGGTGCGTCCAGTTTTTCTACGAGCATCAAGGACAGCAAGTAATTCTGCGCGGACAACAACCCCGATATAATATCAGCTGAAACTTTGATGCAACCAAATTTCTTTTACTTGAGCATTAAAGAAGATGAACAAAAAGCTATAGCAACAACAACAACTACAACAACAACAACAACAAGAACACAAAGAGATAATTCCATCGACTTTCAGTTGGCTATTTTTGGAACTGGATGTTGAAGAGCTAAAATTATACCGACCATAAAATTGCATTATACCTTCTACATGCTATTTAAAGTATAAATATAGCTCTGCACAACAAGAAACTGCATGATTTAAGCTCGAGGATAAGGCAAAAAACAAAGAAAAACGATAAATATAGACACACATACTAAGACCGGTCTTTACATGTAGGTATTACAAAAAGATAAAAGTTGTAAGATACATTTTATAAACATTGAAGACAGGTATCTATAAAGTGAAGAAACAAAGAATTCATCATGTAATAAGAGATTTCATAAGCTCGATTTTTTTTAATATTCCGAAATAATACAGAATCTCGCAATTACATCATCGATATTTCAAACTAGTCAGGGACGCAAAGTCGTACAAAAAAAAAAGCTCAAAAACTCTCAAAGTTCTCAAGCTATTGATTACTGCGAATAATTTTTTTTGTTAAGTATCTTGAAGATTACAAACTTTTGAAGGTTATCTACAACGCTAGCATTGAGAGAGAATCAAGAGAAGCAACAAAATAAAAAAAACACACACGAAACAAAACAAAAACCATCTATTCCCATATTAGTTTGCTATTATTATGGCTAATTCGAGTGTCGGAAACATGTTATTATAAACTTCCGTACCATTGGGAGACAAGGTCGTAAAGATGCGCACGCAAATACTGATAACAATTAATATACCTGCCTCTCTAATATTTAATTAAACAAATAGTTAAATATTGACAAAAATTAAAACTCAACAGGATAAAAAAACTGTAAAGAGCTATCTCTATTACATACCAAAGTCACCCAATAGAAGCTCCTGAGTGAGAGACGTCGACGATTAATTTCCGGATTATTGTAATCATTATCGGATGAATGTATCGAACTAATTGAATGTTTATGATAATTATTATTATTAGTTGCCATTTTGTTATAATTTTTATATAGTTTTCAATTCACTGACAATACACAGACCGTAACACAAACAACAACAACAACAATTTTTTACGCGAATCGTTTTTCTTAAAACAAAAAACACACAAAAACGTTGCATAATCTATGATGAATTAGTTCATACTGAAAAACAATAGCCTTATAATGTAACCTATATATGTTACGTGTAAGTATTATTACTTATCGTGATGCTGATTATGGCAAGTTTTCATTACACAGGAAATTTTATATCAGGTTGTATATAGGTATGAGAGACTGAATACTCGTATTTAATCAACTATTGTGTTATGTTTACAATTTACAAGCAATTTACATTTATAGCGATTATCACGGTTCATTATTATTATTATTATTATTATTTATTATTTCGTCATATATGTTGATCAATTTTTTTGTTTAGTCTGAAATGAGTGTTAGTTACTCGTCTAACCTATTATTGAAATCACCGAAAATTCGTAGATTTTCAAATTGAATTATCAATAATGTTTATGTTTATTAAATATAAATAAAATTGCAATTTTCAAGATGCACAATTATTTATAATTTATAATAAAACTCATTAAATTTGTAATTTCTATTGAAAATTAAAAAAAAACCTGTTTATTGTCTTTTAAGAACCGGAACTTATTAATTCCTCTACAATTAATGATATTATACAGGGTTGCTGCTATAAACATACCATTTAATTACCCACATTTTCCAATGAGCTACATGGTTCTAGTTTTACTAAATTGTCTTTAGGGAGCATCCTTAAAACCCATAAGGGGAAGTCGGAGATGTTTGTCGTTTTGGAGTGCGAAAATAATCAGTTTTCAAACAGCGATTACTCGCTTGTTTTTTACGATAATATCAAAAATTGGCATGCGTTGGATAGAGCATTTCAAGATGCATGCTCCAAAGCTTTCTATTTTGGAAAAATGTGATAAAATTTTGAATGGTAGAGAAATCTTTTGGATCTTGCTTTTCTCGTACATTTTCCTTTATAACTCGCTAAAACTTAGCTAATATTATCGATTTTCAATATTTATCAAGTGATTTAGATAGCAAATTGAAAGAGCTTTCCAAATCTTTAAGAATTTTCCCGATTTTTTTTGTTAGTTTTCCGATAACTGAAGAAAATTAAAAAAATTTGTCAGAGAGGTTTGTCGATTCGGCGTGCGAAAATAGTCGATTTTAAAACAGCGATTACTCGCTAGTTTCTTTAAGTTAATGTCAAAATTGACTTGCGTTGGATGGAGCCTTTCAAGGTGCATGCTCTGAAGCTTTCTGCTTTTAAAAAATATGATAAAATTCTGAGTGACAGAGAAAACTCTTGGACCCTGTTTTTTTCGTAGACTTTCCTTCATAACTAGTTAAAAGTTAAAAAATATTATCGATTTTCAATATTTTTCAATTGATTTAGATAGCAAATTGAAAGAGCTTTATATCTAAGAAATTTCCCGATATGTTTATTATTTTTCCAGTAATTGAAGAAAATTTAAAAAAAATTCAACGATGTTGGCATCCATAATTTTAAAAATAGAAAATCATACTCTCGTTTTTAGAAAGCTGATGTAGGAGAAGCTCGCTTAAAATCGAATTTTGAAAATTAAATGAGTTTCACGAAAAATTTAAGCCTCTTTTTCATCTAATATTTACAAGTATTAAAATTAATTAATTTGGCTATTGATTGATATGAAAATGTCGGAAATTTTATCTACTTCACAACCATGTCATTAAAAGTTGAAAATATTTTGAAAATCTGCCTGTAAATTTGATTTTCAATAGACCATATTTGTGTTGTTATTGTTAATGATGTTTTGATTTTGTATGCAACATCTAGTACACAACGCACAGCAACACAAACAGTGCCTATTGAAAATCGAATTCCCAGACAGATTTTCAAAATATTTTCAACTTTTAATGATAATGTCGTGAAGTAGATAAAATTTCCGACATTTTCATATCAACCAAAAAACAAATTAATTAATTTTAATACCTGTACTTTTAAACGAGCTTCACCGTCTCGGCTCTTACATTACCTTTCTAAAATCTGAGAGTATGATTTTCTATTTTGAAAATTAAGCATGGCATCACTGTTGGAATAATTTTTAAATTTGCTTCAATTATCAGAAAACTAACAAACATATCACGAAAATTCTTGAAGATTTGGAAGGCTCTTTCAATTTTATATCTAAATCAATTGATAAAAATTGAAAATCGATAATATTGGCTGAGTTTTAGCCTATTATGAAGGACAATGTACGAAAAAAACAGGGTCCAAGATTTTTATCCGCCATTTAGAATTTTATCACATTTTTCCAAAATCGAAATCTTTAGAGCATGTAGCTTGAAATTCTCTATCCAACGTACGTCAATTTTTGACAATATCTTAAAAAACAAGCGAGTAATCGCTGTGTCATCGCACGCCGAATCGACATATAACTCCGGAATGTCCTTTGAATCGCCCGCCAAAAAATAGGAGTTTCATACAAATTTGCTATATATAGCAACCCTGTATTGTAATTTCTTTATTGGATAATAAATTAAATCTATTCTAAGTCTATCTTTTTTTCTAGTTGTTTATCTTCGTGTAAATAGAATAAACGTTCTTCTAATATCCGGATTAAGACCAATAATTAATGAAATCTTCTAGAAACATTTAATTAACGGTGTTAAATCAGTAGACCATTAAAATAATAATTATGTATAGTACATGTGTGTGTGTGTGATGAATATTATTTGAAATTATCTATTGTACTAAATAGAAAACCAAAACGATCAAAATTATTGTTATGTCTTTATCATTATGTTCAATGCCGGTGGGCTTATGACTAATCGTGTATACAAACTAAATAAAGATTGAATTGTAAAGAAATGAGTTTTCCATAAAAATAACGACGACCACCACCACCACCACCGCCACTAGCAATAATGTCAGAAATCCTTGTGGTTTGTATTTTCTCTCTCATTTCTTCTATTCTATTTTTTGATTATCAATAATTTATAATAATTTTACGAATCGCATTTAATTAACATAAATAACGTGAAAATTAATTGTAAATCACGTCGTTGTTGTAATTGTTATTATTATTATTATTGTTAAAAAGACACCACAACAACAAAGCGTGTCCAAAGTCTAGAACAATCTATAATGTGTGTGTTACATTTTTTACTTATGAACAACAGGTTAACAAACTGTTATTAACAATGAAATTTCTAATGTAATCAATAGACAAAGAAATGTCACAAAAAATTGAATTCATATTTGATGGCTGAATAGCTATTTAGACCATTTTATTACCAATTTAATTTTTGAAGAATGATCAGCGGCGGAACTAACATCAAATCTTAGAATGGGCCAACTTAATTTTCGATGGTCACCTCATTTAACAAAAACACATTCAGATTCAAGCAAAAAAATTAATTGGTATCTTCGGTCATACAACAATTGTGGTATTAGAAAAACGTTTTTCATATAAATGTTTAGAGATTATTTTGCAGGTGGGCACAGCCTATTTAGGCCCTGGCCCACCTGTAGTTCCGCCACTGGAATTGATGGAAATGAAAAAATTGCGATATCAACTTTACTATAATTATTACGATTAACAACAATAAAATAAATAAAAAACCGGTTTAAATAATTTAAATATTTACAATTGTTGAATGAATTTATTAGAAATTATAATAGTGTTAATTAATAATAATTTAATGTGTAATGATTGAAACGGTTCTTCTTTCTCTATTGATTGACATTGTTGGAATTTCCCGTTTCGTTATGTTTTTTTATTCGACAGAATAATGAACTTTAATTAAGAATACCACCTACCCCCTTCCTCCACCTACCCGCGATTAGATTGAATTTGTGCAAATTACGTAACAATAATAATAATAATGAATAGAGGAGGCAATATTCGATACAATCTAATCACTGTTGTGTATCTGTGAAGAATTATTTTTGTTATTAATACAAAAATCGAATTGAAATTTATCCGGTCTACAGTTATTTTAAACAATAGATGGATGGTTTTATAATTTAGTGAAACGAAATTGCAAATTAACATAGAAAGTATGACACAGACCCACTTTTTAAATAATCACGAGAGGGAAAAATACAACAAATCATCATTGAAGAATTTATTTCTAGAATTTTAAATAAATTATTATCAATTTTTTCCCGTGAAAGTCCTACCTGTGATTACATAATTCCTGAAAAAATTTGTACCTAACAGGAAATTAAAATTGTAAAAAAATAAACTAATGAGCTCATTATTTTTTTTTTTTTGGTGATATCATAGAAGAAGAAGAAGAAAACTTCCTATAATTTAACAAATCTAATTTGGTATCAATTATATAACAAAGTTAATTAAATTTTTATCTTGTTTGTAAGGTAATTGAATTACACGTAGGTGTTATTATAAGTCATTCAATATTTTTTCCTTAATGACTAATCACCATGTGATTTGATAAGAATTCGTGATTTTTCTGTTTCAATTCTTTGTTATTTCATACAAACAAATATTTGGTACGTTTAACAATTTTTTTATTAAAACAATAAAACGATATAAAAGAGACGAAATAGATATAAAAATAAAGACATGGAGCAATTAAATTTTTAATGGATTTCGCCACGAAGTCAATTTATATATATAATTTTTATTTTGTTATAAGTAGCATACAAAATGCTTTATTAAATAATAATCCCGATATAATTATCAAAACAACCTTGAATAATTAAAATTCGCACAAAAATTGATAATAGTAAAACAAAAGGCACCACAATAAACGTGCACACATCCATATTGTATTTTATTTATTTATTTTAATTTCGTTATAATTGTTATTAAAATTATCAATGTCATCGTTTTAAAAATAATTAACAATAAATTTCGTACGATGATAATAGGCGCGGGTTTATAGAAGAAACTCCATTAAAATTTCGTTAATAAAATGGAAATTTAGACAGCTTAAAAGCCGGATTAATCCGGTATTTCTCATCTATCTAACTAAGTCAATCGACTTTTACTTAAACCAAAATCAAATAAATAAAAACAAGTGCTTATATGTATATATATAGCTTATATATTGATTGCAAAATCTCAACACTTTCTACAACTATTATTATTATTATTATTATTATTATTATTACAAAAATATTCAATTGTAGACTATTATCAATTATCAATATTTTTAATTAATTAGTTATTATGATAATAATGGAAGAAATAGACTTACATTGTTTGATAGTTAAGGGTGCCGTAGATGCTGGCGCGTTAAAATCCGCGCGATCTCTCCACCTTCGCCGTCCTGGTGAGCAGCTTCTCGTGAGCTTTTGATAATTCCAAGCTCTAGAAAAGTCACAAACACAATTGATATTCGTCAAGATTATCAAATGACCCAGTTTTAAATCGTACGTTATTATTATAATATTTTCTAAATTAATCGAAAGGGCGTGAAAAAAAACTTTGAATTTTTCGTCTATTATTAATTATTGAAACTATAATAATGAAATTGAAGAGCCGGTTGTAACTGGTATGAAAACTCTATTGAACACCAAACAACAAACAACATGCACATCGAACAAGAGTTAACTATCTACTGTGTGTATGTCTCTCTTTCTTTCTCTGTTGTTGTATTTTATTATAGAATGTTCAAGTTAACTGGCCAAGTTGATACTGCGAAACTTTTCCTTCAGGATCAGGCTTTTACATAGTTTTTAGATAGTAGAGTGATGGTTCACGTGCCAATAAAGAGGCTACTGATTGTTGACAAGTTTTAAATTTGGAATTTCAGTTTGGTTTAAGAGGGGACACGGCTCCTTCTCCTAATCAGACCTGTCGTCTGAAATGACGTCACATTTAGGTACATACATATCTTACCTTCTACTGATAACACACAAATGATTTATTAACCGAAAAATCTTGTGCGCTATACCTATAGAAGTGGAGAATAGATAAAATTTTAGTTGGTATCAGAGAAGGCGAAATTTTCTTTAATTCGTGACATTCGGCGAGGAGCACAAAAAATTCTAATTCTTGTCACAAAAAAATTCGAATTCATTTTTTTTTTGTTGTTATTCTTGATCTTAATTATACACGAATGATTCCATTCAAAAAATAACTGTAATTGATTTTTACATCCCAAAAAAAAGTTGAATTGAAAACATTAATATGTAATAATCGAATAGAAGATTTCACAATTATATTCAATTCATGCTATGTTAGAATAAATTAATCTATTAAAATATACATGTTATAAACATTTTTACTATAATGTTATTTAGAAATATGTCATGATTTGTATAAATTGCACACAGTCCAAGGTGGGTGTGCGCATATTGAGTGGAATGACCTAAAGTTATAATTTATAATAAATAAATAACCGCAGGGTTTTCCATCAAAAGAAAACTTTTACCGAAAAGAAAAATTAGAACTTTGCAGATAATAAGATTAGATTATCACAGGTTCTTTTTAACATATCTCGTATTGTCCTCGATCAAGAAATAAAACCGAAATTAACCTTGGTTGTATTTATTATTTCATGATAATTTTCAATTCTAACAATAATTTGGTAAACTAGTTTCAATGGAAATTCCAAAAGTTTTCCAACTTACCCGTCTCTTTTCGATTGTTTTTCTGTTAATTCCAACAAATATAAAGATTCTACAACAACAACAACAGTCTTAAAGTTTGGTTAGAAAAGATAAGGACTCTGTAAAACTGATATTAGAATCTATAATAAATTATAGTCCGTTCAGCAATTTCAGCGTTTGACTTTTTATCGTTCCAATAACCGAAATTGTTAGTTTGTATTATTTATGAAGCATCTAGTCTTTATATTTGACAATCAATTTTTTTTTGAAAAAAGTTTGGTTTTGCTTCAATTTTTTGGTTACCTTCACGCCTCATCGCCTATGCAATTGGACCTGAACAAAACAAATTTTTCAATACCTGAACGATTACAGATAGTGGATTGAATATTTAAATTATTATATAAAATGTTCAGGTTTACTCTAATTATAAGCTTTTCGGCTAAAGATTCCAGATTTAAAAAAAAAATGAGTGATCGAGTATTCGACTTAAGGGGCAGTCGGAGACATTTGTCGATTCGGCGTGCGAAAATAGACAATTTTCAAACAGCGATTACTTGCTTATTTTTTAAGATAATGTCAAAAATTGACGTGTGTTGGATAGAGTATTTCAAACTGCATGCTACAAAGCTTTCTATTTTGGAAAAATTTGTTAAAAGTCTAAATGGCAGAGAAAACTCTTGGACCCTGCTTTTTTCGTAGATTTTCCTTCATAACTGGCTGAAACTTAGCTAATATTATCGATTTTCAATATTTATCAATTGATTTAGATAGAAAATTGTAAGAGCTTTGCAAATATTTAAGTATTTTCCCGATGTGTTTGCTAATTTTTCGATAATTGAAGAAAATTTTAAAAAAAATCCAACAGTGATGTCAATACATAATTTTCAAAATAGAAAATCATACTTTAGGATATAGAAAGATCATGTGAAAGCCGAGAACTTGATGAAGCTCGGTTAAAATCGAATTTTGAGAATTAAGTAAGTTTCAGGGAAGATTTGAACCCCCTTTTCACCTATAATTTACAAGTATTAAAATTAATTAGTAGAGAAAAATATTGGAGCATGTCAAAATTTGGTAAATCGCGCAGTTTCTACAGTTTTTAAGATAAAAAATTGTACAGCAGCTTGTTTGAAAGCTTATTCATGGGCGGAGAGCAGATGGTTTTCGAAAAATCTAATTTCGGAAAATTAAAAAGTTATTGAAAAAAAATTAAAGAAAATTTTCTAACTTTTTCGACTTTCCAAAATTGGATTTTTTGGAATTCATCTGCTCTTCGCCCTTGAATAAGCTTTCAAGCAAGATGCTGCGCGATTTTTTTATCTTTAAAATTGTAGAAATTGCGTGGTTTAAAAAATTTAACATTAAAAATTGGCATTTTTTCGGTAATCGAATAGAGG
>JAZBGW010001996.1:0-13057 GCA_037464815.1 Mylabris variabilis | reverse complement strand
GAAAGGAAGAAAGCAAAGAGAAAATGGGGTAGTGCTAGGTACGAGCCGCCTCTGGATATTCGATTTCTTCCTTACAGAATAACACAGCAACGAATTGTTTTTTATCAATCATTAAATCCATCATTTCGTCGGTGATATCTTCGATTTCATCCGATTTAATTTGATGTTCCAGCCATTTTAACACTTTCTCCTCCTCCTCTAGATTACCTTCATATAATGTTGGGATACCGTTTTCGAAATATACCAATGATGGTATTTTCTCTATACCATACTCGTGTGCTTCATCATCATTATCGATCTTCACAAAGACAATACCAAGTTGATCACATTCATCATCGATATTTTCCAGTTCATTGAGGACCTTCTGTGATTTCCTATCATCTTCATTATCTAAAAAAGAAGAAAAACAAACGTCTTCAGATTGAAGCATCAGAATTGAAAATTTGTGAATCATACGTACAGAACAGTACGGCGATATTTTTGCCTTCATTGATCAGTTTATCCAACATTTCATCGGTAACATCTTCGATTTCATCTTTTTCCAATTGTTGCACCAACCATTCTAAAAACTCATCCTCCTCCTCTAAATCACCATCGTACACATTCGGTATACCCTTTTCAAAATAAACAACAGCAGGTAAATGATCTAAACCGTATTCTTCAACAGCTGCTTCATCATCAATTTTAACAAATTGTATCCCGTATTTATCACAATCATCATCGATATGCTCTAATTCTTCCAATACTTGCATTGAATCCTCATCACCGTGATCATCTGAAATGCAAAATCTAAATTCAAGAAATGATGTTTTTGGAGGGGTGAGGGGGTATTAAGACTCACAGAACAATACAGCTAAATGATCGACACTTGTTATTAATGTTGTTAATGTCTTCAATGTTACATCTTCAATAACATCATCTTCATCACCGGTGCTTTTATGTTGTACTAGCCATTCCAAGACATCCTCCTCTTTGGTTAATTCACCTTTTTTCCCCCGGCGAGCAAAATTATAATTTTTATACATTTTGTAAAATAAATGAAAAAGAAATCTAACCTTCATAAATGATGGGTATTTGATGACGATAATAAACTAAAGCTGGTAGTGTACCCAAATTGTATTCTTCAGCAAGATTCTCATCATTGATTTTAACAAAACCGATACCTAATTGATCAGCTTCATCATCGATATTCTCCAATTCCATTAAGACTTTTGAGCATTTCTTGCATTCCGGCTTATCTATTATCATTTGCAAGAGCTTTAGTTAATCATAAGAAAATGTTATCAAGAATTGTAAAGAAATATGTGTGGATAGGTGTTATGTGGGAAATTTCGTTTATCAGTGGCGCAAATTTCAGAAGATTCTCAGACTATCGGATTTACTAGGGTTGTCCCAAAAGTAATGCACAGATCGCTCTATCTCGAAAAATATTTACAGAAGAAGATATAAGTGATTATAGGTCTTCATTACAATCTCCTCCCTTATCAATGCACGCTTAGCATACTTTTTTGTCATTTATCTACGGAGCTATTCCAGAGTCTAAAAACGCCCCGCCACTTCTGAAGGGGTTTCCTCTGCTTGGAGAAGAGATTGAACTTAGGTGGGTTCAAATCAGGACTGTGAGCCATTTAGATCGTCTGCGATGCTTGTTCGACTTACTCGAAACTTCGTATGCCACCTCTATACTGTGCTACGATTCTCAGGAAGCCTTTCACTTTTAACACGACACTTTTTTAGCGTTCACTGTTTTAATGCTTATCAGAGGCGAAAATTTCGGAAGATTCATAGACTATCGGATTTACTAAGGTTGTCCCAAAAGTAATGCACAGATGGCTCTATCTCGAAAAATATTTATTGAAGAAGATTTAAGTGATTACAGGTCTTCAATACAGTCCCCCTCCCTTATCAATACACGCTTGGCATAACTTTGGATCGTTTATCTAGGGAGCCCTTCCAGAGTCGAAGAACGCTTCGCTCCTTCTGAAGGGATTTCTTCAGGTTGGAGAAGAGATTGAAATTAAGTGGGTTCAGATCAGGACTGTGAGCCAGGTGGCGTAGGTTTACGGATTTTCGAGCGCAAGAAAGTTTTTGTAATACGCTCCAGTGACACTAGTGCCCGTTGGAAGTCAATTTTTGGCGATTAAAAAGGCAAAGGTCATCATTTTTTTGATTTTTGATCGCTGACGATGAACTTTTTAATCAATTGCTATAGTGCGATCTAGAAGGTTTCCGTTCATCATCACAATGAACAAACAATTCGTGCAAAATTTCCGAACGTGTTACTTTTTGATCAGCTCGGAAGAAATGCAGTACTTATTGCGTCGCCACCTTTCGTTTGCCTAGTACCTGTATTAAAATACAATGCGCTAGTTTTCGAAACTTAGAAATTTCTCTCGCCGCCTCAGTTGTCCTTACTATGAATCTTAGGTCGTCGTTGGGCAACGTAGTAATAAGTGAAGCGCTGGAGTTAGCAGCTGTCACATCAGATGACACCACGCTCTCGAACCTACTCGAAACTTCCTACGCCACCTCTGTACCGTGCGAAAATTCTCAGTAAGTCTTCCACACGCTCCTTTTAATACGACATTCTTTTACCGTGCACTGTTTTAATGTTACTATACGTAAGCTGCTCTATTGCTGAAACCCGACCCGACTCACACTTCTCGTTAAATTTTCGAATTTTTGGCATTTCTCTTTGAAACGAATCCCACTAGCATATGACACTAGCGTGTTCGTAAGACTTTAGTCTACACACTGTCGCTTTGATCGTCTGTCTACGTTTCCTACAATGTCTGCTAGAGCGTTACTTCTGTACTGTGCGTTACTTATAGGATAGCCCGCGTAGTTTCATTTTGAGAAAAAAATCCGAAAATTGTGAGTACTCTATTAGCAATAAATTTACAAGGCGCTACACTAAGGTTTATTGCACTGTCGATGAGTTAACAATTGTGGGTATTTCCTTCAAAATTTTATTGCATTTTTCAAGTCGGTGAGTGACGGATTCCGTACAGCAATTTTTACATTTTTTTCGCAAAAGGAGACTTTTTTTCAAACGAAAATATTATTTTCGTATTTAGTTGACTATGAATTTTGAAAACTAGTATTTTTATTTAATTTATTCCAAAGAAGCTAAAAGGCCGCTTTCACCTGTCTAGGTGTTCCACTTCAAGCCCTTATAACAATTACTTTAACCCTTATACCAGGTGATTCATATGAAAGGAAAAGTTCTTATTGCAACTCCCATTATTTGCCACCTGGAAACATATTTCAGAGATTGACAGGAGGGTCCCTAGAGATAATTTTAGCAAAGTTAGAACTTCGTAGCCTACTTGGAAGTTAGTCAAAAACACTCGTTTCTGACGATGTTGTGATTTTCAAAACTAAGCACACCAAACGGCTTGGAATGACTCGAGCATCCTCCCAACATGTAATGGAGAATAACGGAAAAAATCACTATTAGGCGGATCTACGGGCTATGCTTAGTCTGTTTGTGTGTTTTGCTTATTTTGGAAAATTGCGATCTTGTCCAAAACGATCATTTTTACCAACTTCCAAATGAGCTACAAAGTTCTAATTTTACTAAGATGGTCTCTAGACACCCTCATATAAGTCCTTCAAATATTTTATGAATCGCCAAATAATGGCAGTTGTCGTAAGAACTTTCCGCCTTACGTGAATCACCCGGTAGAGATCAGAGAGTAATAACTACCAACCATAGAGAGATCCGACAGACTGTATTTAGATCTTATACCGTGGGCAAATTAGGCAGTTGTAAAGTGCCCTAACTGGCTGGGGGCTCTGTGCGTGCCTCCATGCATACCTCTACCCCGGTCCTAAATTGTCCTAATGTTACAGCGTCAAATGGGGCCCCAAAATCAATTTTGCCCAAGTCCCTCCAAGCCCTTAGTGCGTCACTGATGCTAGTTAAGATAATAGAAATGTATAGAATTGTATGGAAACATAAGGATGAGTAATAGAGGAATTATGGTTGATGTCCACAATTGAGGAATCGATCGAAATATGTGTAAATTCTACGAAAATTTGTGCATTTTACACAAAACACATAGTGATGTTAATAATTTTTAAATAAGACTATACTATATACATATGTAAATAAAGCAACATATCTTGTATAGTATTCACTAGATAATCATTATCATCAAATGATAATCTTTGAAAATGATGATTTTACTATTAGTGAATACTTTGGAAACATGCTTGCTTTTTGATTTCTCTCGGTTTCAATTGATATTTTGAAACACTTTGAAACAAGCAATTTTTTATTTACTTACTGCCTCCTTTACTCGAACATGTATCTACATCAGGACCTGTGTACATCATTAGTTAAAACAATTATGGTTATAACAAATTAGGATTGTTTTTTTTTATGTTTTAGTCAAAAACACATAAATTTTTTGGCAAATGTCTTGAATATTTACATTTTTTACTACTTACAAAATAATACGGCGACATAATCAGTTTCTTGTACGATCTTATCTAAAATTCTAGCATTCACTTCTTCAATACGATCTGGCAGATCCATAGCTTCCAAACTGGTTAAAAAGTCCAAGACATTCTCTTCGTCCATTAAATCTCCTGTATCAGACAGAATCAGAATTAGAATCTTATTATATGATTTAAGAGTAAAATCCATTTACAGTGCGGTAACATGGTGAGTTCGCGCTACGGAAAAAAGGTAAGACCCTTAAATTTGGATAAAAAGAGCAGAAAAATATGATGAGTCGGTTCGAAAATTAAGCAAATCTCCCCTTGTTTTTGATAACTTCATAGGAAAAGTCGTAAGGAGGTGATTATTTAAGAATCATTGTGGCATTCACTAACTTTTTGAGGACTCATTACTGTATCTAAGCCACAGAGGCCGGTACTCACAGATTCCTTGAAGAGAATCTTTAAGGATGATGATCATACTTTAACTCTGTTTGTTGAGCATCATCATCATCATGATTTCTTCTCCCATTTGATTTGTATAGAGGAACGAGATCATGATAATAAATTTTAGAGATTAGAGATAAGGAGAATGTTCAACGATTGTAATCAAGACAAGTCAAGTTGCGCGGTAAGTTCTGCGACGGCTGTTTTGTATTTTTCTCTTTTCAATGGTTAGGCATTTAGAAATTGGATATTAGCCTCAAGCGAAACACAAACACTATTTCTATAAAGACACCTATCTATCTCGCTCTTTGTGATTACTTTATATCTGATTATTGAAAAGAGACAAGCACAAGATAACAATTGAGTAGCTATCTATTTCACTCATCTCGAAGACATTATGACTTTTCTCTCTAAAAAGTGATGACGTTGTCTCCTTTTTATATACAAACCAAATAGGATAAGCGATGAAGGTAATGGCCAACAAAAAAGAAAAAGGGATAATCATTGTCTTTAGGTACCATCTCTAAAATATTTGTGAATAGTAATTGAAAATAAACAAGTATAAAACAAATATCGCGCAAGGTTCTGCTTAACTATCTTATATTACTCAGTCCGCAGATGGTCAGTCTCGAAAAAGTTAGTGAGTACCACTCTATAGCTGGATAATTGATTAAAAGTCTCCCTTTTATAAGATCATTAGTTGAGTCCGCTGTAAATCAATGGTTTAGGACAAGCTCTTTTTAAGACTTCTTTTTGAAACTTCTAATTTGCACAGCTTGGTAGCTAAATTTTAAGAAAAAAACACTGATAATTTAGGAAGGAAATATTTTAAAATCAGAACTGAAATTGCCATCTAACAATTTAAAGCGAAGGTGTCCTAAAACTTAAGCTCACTTTAGCAAGACCTTGCCGTAAATGGAATTAACTTTACCTTTACACACATTTGGGTAGGGGTCTGCCTATGTTCAAGTTTAAGCTTAGGTCCATTTTAGATAAGTTCTTCTTTGGGTGAGCTTAAGTAAGGAAATAAAGACTGGGTCTTAAGTTTTACAAATTCTCTTCAAAAACGATTCAAAACGTCAAAATTTTTGTTCTCTGTACGATTCAGTATCAAAATTCTTTAAAAAATGGTAATTTAGGATAAAAATGTCTTAAAAGTTTGCCAAACGGACTGATAAGGTAAGCGTGCATTTACATATATCTAAAAGGAACTGGACAGCTCCTTACCGAAATCTGTGTGAGCCAACCGTTATTTATATTTAAGCCAAAATCTTACTAAGGCGAGCTTAAGTAGAGGAAGAAAAGCCGGGCCTGAACCGTGTCACTAAAACTGACTAAGAGTATCTGAATCCTATCGTTTTTACAGTTGGACAGCAAAAGTGACCAAAGAAACTGATATTTAATAAAAAAATAATCTTACAATCCAAATTTAAACCCCGTCTCTGTTTCACAACTCATTATTCCTAGTACTGTCATTTGAATGCCCCTATCTAGTAGTACCTCGAATTCAAGCGGCCATCAATACTAAGCCTCTTGATACGCCTCTGTCTATTTATTTATTTATAGTGAGGTAGGTTCTTCTAGTGTCCGTCTATGTATCGGGTGGTCCACATAAGTTTTTATGAAACTTCTATTGATTTTTTAGGGTATAAAGGGTAGTCCCTAGGGAAGATTTTAGCGAAATTAGAACCTTGTAGCTTTTTTAAAAATTGGCCGAAAGACGTTAGTTTCTGACGTTGTCGCGATTTTCAAAAATTTGCTATGCAAGTAAAATGGTTTAGAATGGCTCGGGGTCCTCCCAACTTTGACATTTTTCGTTTTCTCTATTTTATTTTATTCTACAGGAAGCGGAAATGTTTTACATTTGTTTCTAGAATGCAATGGAGAAAAACGCAAAACGTCAATGTTGGAGGGTCTTCGAGTCATTCTTAGTCATTTTGCGTGTTTAGGTCATTCTTGAAAATTGCAAATTTATCAAAAACGAGAGTTGTTTGATCAATTTTCAAATGAGCTACGTGGTCCTAATTAGTTGGCGAACAATTCGAAAAATAGCTGAAGGATTTAAAAGGTAGCTTTTAGTGAACATTTTAGTGAAATTAGAACTTAGTTGCTCATTTGGAAGTTGATCATAAACGCTAGTTTTGGACAATATCGCAACTTTCAAAAACGAAGACCCTCCCAACATTGATTTTTTTCGTCTTTCTCCAATGCATTCTAGAAAAAAATGTGAAACATTTTCATCTGCTTCAAAATAAAATCGTGGAAAACGAAAAAAAAAACAATATTACGAGGATCTTTGAGTCATTCTTAGTCGTTTATGTGTGCAGCTAGTTGGTAAGAATTGGAACATAAGTAGTAAAATTTCTTAAGTGCTTGAGTTAAGACAAAAATCTACTTACAAATTCCAAAATACTACTGTAAAGCGGCAAAAAGTACTTTAATCGTTTCCTTTCCACTAAATGATGGCAAAATTTTATAAAAATTGGTAGGTAACTGAAAAAAATATCTCGAAAAAAAAAACAAATTCATCTTAATACATTTCATAATTTTGGCTAGAAATGCCTAGATTTCATCCCTTTGAAGATTTATTAAGACCAGAAATTACCAAAGAAAATGACTAGTCTGGACACAAACTTGTTAAAATCTGAATTAACAGTCAAGTCACATATAGTAAAGATTGCTAAAGAATGAGCTACAAGGTTCTAATTAGTTCGAGAACAATTCGAAAAATATTTCAAGTACTCAAAAGGTAGCCTTTACCTCATTTTAGTAAAGCTAGAACTTCGTTGCTCGTTTGGATTTTGGTCAAAACGTTCGTTTTGGATTTTCAAAAACGCGCTAAGCACACAAAACAATTAACTTTAAGACTCTCAAACTTTTTTTTGTCTTTCTCCACTGAATTCTAGAAAAAAATGCGAAACATTTTCACCTGTTTCAGAATAAAATAGAGAAAAATGAAAACATCAATACTGGGAGGACTTTTGAGTAATTCTTAGTCGTTTTATGTGTGCAGCTAGTTGGTAAGGATTGCGCATTAAGTAGCTAAATTCATCAAGACCTGGTTACTTAGAAGCCAAATTTCTTAACAGTTTTAAAAAAAGAAAACTTAAGACAAAAATCTAATTATAAACTTCAAAATGCTACCGTGGAGCGATCAAAAGTACTTGAATCTTTTCGTCCCATTAACTGATGGCAAACTTTGATAAAAATTGGTAATTAAAAAAGAAAATTCTCGGAAAAACAGCAAACTGATCTTAAAACATTTCAAAATTTTGGCTAGAAATGCCTAAATCTCATCCCTTTGATGACTCATTAAGAACAGAAGTTACCAAAAAATTGATGAGTTAGGATACAAACTTGTTATAACCTGAATTAAGAGTCAAGAATTCTACTAAAAGTCACAAAATAGTTTCCTTTCAGATAGCAAGGATTGCTAAAGAATGAGCTACGACGTTCTAATTAGTCCGCGAACAATTCGAAAAATATTTCAAGGATTTAAAAGGTAGCCTTTACCTCATTTTAGTAAAGCTAGAACTTCGTTGCTCGTTTGGATTTTGGTCAAAACGCTCGTTTTGGACTTTCAAAAACGTACTAATTGTAAGCACACAAAACGATTAAATATGACTTTAATGCTCCCCAACTTTTTTCTTGTTTTTCTCCACTGAATTCTAGAAAAAAATGAAACATTTCCACATGTTTCAGAATAAAATAGAGAAAAACAAAAAAATCAATATTAGGAAGACTTTTGAGTCATTGTTAGTCGTTTTATGTGCACAGCTAGTTGGTAAGAATTGCGCATTAAGTAACTAAATTCGTCAAGCGTGGTAACTTAGAAACAGAATGTCTTAACTGTTTGAAAAAAACTCGAGTTAAGACAAAAATCTACTTATAAACTCCAAAATGCTAACCTAAAACGATCAAAAGTACTTGAATTGTTTCCTCTCCACTAAATAATGAGAAAATTTGATAAAAATTGGTAATTTAAAAAGAAAATTCTCGGAAAAACAGCAAATTGATTTTAAGACATTTTAAAATTTTGGCTAGAAATGCCTAAATCTCATCCTTTTGATGACTTATTAAAAACGAAAATTACCAAAAAATTAATGAGTTAGGATACAAACTTCTTAGAACCTGGACTGAAAGTCATGAATTCGACTAAAAATGACAAAATAGTCTCCTTTCGTATAGCAAAGATTACTAAAGAATAATTGATAACTTAGGAGAAAGATGTCTCAAAATTTACTCTTAAACTCAAAAATCCTCCTGAAAAAGCAAGCAAAAGTGACTACATTGTCTAAATTTCATCCCTTTGATGACTTATTAAGAACCAAAATCACCAAAAAATTGATGAGTTAGGATACAAACTTTTTAAAACCTGAATTAAAAGTCAAGAATTCGACTAAAAGTGACAAAATGTCTCCTTTCATATAGCAAAGATTGCTAAAGAATAATTGATAATTTAGGAGAAGAATGTCTCCAAAGTTACTCTTAAACTCAAAAATCCTCCTGAGAAGGCAAGCAAAAGTGTCTACATTGTCTCATTTTTACGACAAAATTTGATAATAATTGGTAATTTAAGCCGAAAGTGTCATAAAACCTTGGCTATAAGTCAGTAATTCGCCTTATAAGTCACGATTCAGTATTCTTGTTATTATCATTTGAGTCAAACGCCCATGGTTGAAGTACCTGTCACTTCCAACCCTATTGCTACGCCTCTGTCTATATATTTATTTATAGTATGGTAGGTTCTTCTAGTGTCTGTCTAGAATTAAAGACGAAATTAAGCAAAAAAAGAATAATTAATCATTGTGAACAAAAAAAAATTATATTCGTCCTCATTTATATTGTTTTGTTCTCTATTAAAGTTTTTTCAAATCAGAACTGTAAAGAATTCTTGGCATTCGTTACTGTTTTGTTGTTTCTAAATCAAATCAAGTTGAGGTATTTTTCTCTTTTGTTTTTTTGTATCCTGTCAATTTTCGCCTGTCACAACAGTGGATTCAATTTTTGACAAAAATTCTATTGCTCACCTTCGTAAATAATCGGTTGTTTCTCCCTAAAATACGTTAGGGCTGGAAATTTATTAATGCCATACTGTTTGGCTAATCGTTTATCGTTAATCTTGACGAAATCCACACCAAATGAGTCTGTATCGTCGTCGATTTGTTCCAATTCTTGTAGTACTCGATCGCATGTGGTACAGCTGCGAGCATCTACAATAATAAAAAAAAAATTTAGAGAAATTGTTAACAATTTTTCCTCTGTTTATTCGAGAAATATGTGAATTAAATCATCTAGGAGTGTGGTCTTATTTTATTAATTCGTGCGGAAATTGAAGGACAACATTGCTTGGCTAGCGTCCAAATTTTTGATTTTGGAGGAATAAGAGAAAAAATATATATTGAGGCTTTGATGCAAACGTGGAGAAATTTATGAATTTCTCTTCTAATTTTATTACATTTCTTCTATATATTTTTTTTAGTATTGAAGATGAAGCAATATGAAACAGGAATAGAATAGATGGACGAGCAACATATTTCATTATCTATTTTTAATCCACAGATTTGCTTCACAAATTATTGTCTAGCTATAATTTGCTAACATGTGTCTCTCTGTAAATGTATTATCGTGTAATTTTAAATTATTATTTTTTTGTCAAAATCTAGCCTCTATTTATAAAATTTTTAAAAATAATAATAAAAATAGTATCATTATGTTTTTATATGTATGTGTGAGTGTGCTCTGAAAATGGATCATAGTGCGGGAGGACCTAATGTATGTGTGTGTTCATATAAAGAGATCCACAACAGTTAACGTTCAGCAGGACACTGTTAGACGAGCCAAATCGGGATATGGCATGTTCCTCTCCCGGATCGCGAGACACTTTACACTCACTGACCGTCATCGTCATTATTTTAACTCACACACACACTCACACACTCACTCACAAATATATATTTAGATGGTTAGATATCTAGATGGGGAGATAGGTGAAATTCAAGCCGTTCCCACAGGCTGATAGTACTTGACGCAAAAATTTCGATAACACACACACACACACACATACACACACACAGATTTTGCTTAGTCCCAAGAAGGGCAAAAACCAAACAAATTAGTACTTACACCAAAACAGGGCCACATAATCTTTTTCACTTAAGATTCGTTCCAGTTGTTTGGCCGTAACTTCTTCAATAATGGACTCTTGGGTAGACGGGGCACGTTTCGCCGTCACCAGCGCCACAAGCAGCAGCCACCACCACATGCTGCCGTCCACTACTGTGTCGTTGTGAAATGGGAATAGCGTCGCGGCGCTTCTAAACTCCCACCACTACATGGACACACACACACGTACACATACATATATTTAAAGATATTTGTGGTAGTAATGAACATATTTACAACAACAACAACAACAATCACGTTTATCATCATCTGAGCTAACAATAAGCATAGACGGCTCCCACAATTTTTACCACACATACCACGTGTGAGTTGCTGTTATAATTTGGTGATTTACTTTTCGAAGAGCAGAAAGAGAAGATTATCAATTGTTAACGACTGATTGGATAAGATGAAATTTTATCTCAATTTGGAGTACATTTTATGGACTGCCTATGGTCTTAGGACACTGCTCAAGCAACTCAGGCACTGCCTGAGGGCGGCAAAATTACAACTCAGTGTCATTTACTGAGTGCAAAAAAGTGCTGTAAAGAAAACATATAACTTTCAGTCTAAATTTTTTTAAAATAATTGTTATGAGGCAACGTTGTTGGCGAATTTTTGCAATGAGTTATGAAAGATACTTTAATTGATTTTTGAGTTGAGCTCCCGACTTTCAATTAAGATTTCTAGACATTTTCCTTTTAAATTATATTTTTTATCAAATATTATTACCGAATTGTCAAAAGTAAAAGTTTGGTCTCCGATGTAATGCTTACGCGGTCCCAGAGCGTGGAGAGGAAACGAGTAGGGGTTTTAGTGGGTAGGCCCTTGATAGTACAGGGAGAGTCCCACACTCCTGTATGGTATCTATGATATATGGGGTCTATAAAAGATTTCCCCCCACCCCCCAAAAAAAGTTAAATTTGGTGGATTTTTAAATTTGAACTCAGTTTTCATTGAATTTTGCCTTAAGTCTAAAAAGGCAAAATTGTGACACTTCTGACCCATTTTTGCACTAAAATGACAAAGTTTCAGCGAATTTTTCCGTTGAATTATAAAAAGGCGTTACTTTAACAATTAGTTAATTTTCCAGCTAAATTCTAGTCAAGTAATCCATAGATTTTAGAACATTTTCATTTAAATCGTCCTTTTTTGATGAATTCCAGTTTCAAATTGTAGTGAGAGAAAAATTTATAATATTTTTGAGCGATTTTTGATCTATGTATAATCCCAATTTTGGTGTTGGATTTGAAGACGTTTTCGGTATTAACCACCACTTTTTCGACAAATTTTGCTATAGAATCGTTTAAGAAAGGGCATTCAGGCACCTTTAGGTATAAGATTTTATTACTGAATTCTCCACTTTAACCTAGATTTCAGAACTCGCAAGGAAACTACCCGAGGTGTCCGCTTCCGATTCTCCTGCATTTTTGATATGTTGTAGAGGATCGAAAAATAGGAGACACATATTTTTTTTATCGGCCCAATCTCATTATAAAGAGGTGAAAACCACCCCTAAAGTTTACCTCCGAAAACTTTTTTTTTTAAATATCTCAAGTTCTAATTAATATTTTGAAATGAAACAAATTGGAAAATACTTCTATTTGCATGGCGGAACTAGCAAGTATAGTTTGGTTTCTACCCTTATTTTTTATTTCAGACAACCTTATTTTTTTGAAACATTTTGTAATATAATTTTTGCAATAAAATTATTAAATCATTATAACAATCATTTTTGAGCTTAAAATAAAAAATTAAAGTCGGCGCGTTTTAGGGTTTTCGCAAATAAAAGCGTTATTGGGAGTAAACAACCCCCCGACGCAAAACATTTTCCAACCGTTATAATAAATATTTTAAGTTATATAATGCGTAATTTATCTTTATTTGGGCTATAGACCCAATTTCTAATTAAAGGGGTGAAACCCACCCCTAATATTTACCCTCAAAACCGATTTTCTTTCTAAATATTTCAAGTTCAGATTAAAATTTCGAAATAAAA
>JAZBGW010001995.1:0-10488 GCA_037464815.1 Mylabris variabilis | reverse complement strand
AATTATTCGCTTTATAACCACATTTTTGTATTCTTCTACTCAATCTCGATACCCAAAACTTTTGATCTTCTGGTGATGATGCAAGCAACAATAATTCTTTGGCATATGAAGGATCATAATGTAATTTACATGGTGGTACATTATCTTCCTTTTTATCTAAATGTTCTTTATGGATCTTAATTCGACACCCTTAAAAATTATATAAAATTATAGTAATAAGTAATAAAAATAAAATAAACTAAAATTACTTCGACATTCTAAAGCAGGCGGCGGTCTAAACATATTCCATAATGGTTTAGGACAAATTTCACATGTTGTCGGCATATGATATGATATATTAAGTAATTCATGTCCTTTATGTATTGTTGTACCAGGTTTATTATCATCAAAACTACGTATTGATGTCACATCTAATGAATTACTTTGTTCTTCACTTTTACGTGCCTCACCTTCACCAGCATACAACAATTGAAATATACGCGGTATATCTTTGGAATCAGCTCGTATTACATCACCTTGTGTTACCGATCTTACATGAAATACTTTACTAAAACAAAAATCAACAAATTATTTCAAGCATTTTTAACAAAAATTAAATTAATTTATAATACCAGAGATCAAGTACAATTACAGGATCTGTATTTTGTTTATCATTTTCTGAATTGTAGAAAATTATCTTTCTACTTGATACAACAACATATTGTTTCTTCCAACCATGACGTTTTATATTTTGTTTTGATGGTATTGATAACCAACCTTCAAATACCGAATCTGAATTAATTTCATCACCATCATTATCAGCTGAACTTAATGATGCTGTTTCACTATTTAATGTCGCCAATTTTGCTTGTAATTGTTCAATTTCTGAATCTTTACTATCCAGTTCCATTTGTAGACGTTGTCTTGCTGCTGTCTCTTCATTACACTGTGCCTGATTTTAACAAAAATCATCTAATTAATCGATAAACATTAAACGATAATAAATTATTAAAAATCTATGTAAGACCATTATTTGCTAGTATTTGACGGAATAGAAGGTAATAAATAATTAAATAAATAAAGAAGATCTACAATTGAGGACCGCTTTTACCCAAATCTATATACAGGATGTCCCTAAGTCATACATTTCATCCAAAGGGGCAGATAGGTGATGAAATCCTAAGACGAAAAGTCCTGTACCATTTTGTCATCTGAGGCACAGACAATTAGTTATTAATTAAATCAAGTAACCAATCAGGTGCTCGCTAAAGCGATAAAAGGAGAGAAGCAAAGAGTCTTGACGGTGGAACGTGGGAAGCGGACCAATTAGCAAGCTGGCGCAACAGCCGTTCAAACTAAGAGATCACCTGATTGGCTACTTAGTTTAATTAAGTACTCATTACAAAATGATATAGGACTTTTTGGAATTTCATCCCCTATCTGCCCCTTATGGAGAAATGCGCGACTTACGGGACACCTGTATATAAAATAGTTTATCTTGACTGATTTATCTTCGTCGACCGAAAACTATTGAAGATAGACACATGAAATTTGGCCAGTAGGGTCCTTTCATAACGTAAACAACCATTAAGAAAGGATTTTTTCGAAATTCTACCCCCGAGGAGGTTAAATAGGGGATGAAAGTTTGTATGAAAATTCGTCATTTTTGAAGCTAGAAGCATGAAACTTTATTTTTATGCTCTTAATCAAAAATAAATAAATACGTGTTTCAGTGTCTTTTAAAATTTCACCATTAATACAGTGAAATAGGCAATAAAGGTATGTTCTGTCGTTTTTGAAGTTAAAAATTAGAAATGGGGGATGATTTTTGAAGTTAATTGGAGTTAAAAGCATGAAATGTTATTATTTGGGCTTTTGATTACAAAACAATAAGTAATCGTTTTAGCGTTTCTGGAAAATCTACCACCTAAGAGGGTGAAACACGAGATAAAAGTTTGTACAAAAGTCCGTCATTTTTGAAGTTAGAAATAAATAAAAATGTGTTCCAGCGTTTTTTAAAATTCCATTCTTAAAAGGGTGAAATATGGAATGAAAATTCATATGAAGGGAGAGATTGAACCCGTGATTAATTACAAAACAATGAAAGTTTCAGTGTTTTTAAGAATGCAATCTCTGAGGGGGTGAAAAAAAGATTTTTCTCCAAGCTGAATTATTTACGAAGCAATTAACATAAATTACGTATTTAGGGTTTTGTTTAGGGATTAATAAATTAAATGACATAGCTTCCATACAAACTTTCGTTTCCCATTTCGCCCACTTAAGGGGGAAATTTTCAAAAACGCTGGAACAAGGGGCATACAACGAAGTGCTAAATTAACACAATTTAAGTATTTAGAACCATTTTCGACACGGGCAACAGCTACTTACAATTAGTAATAAAATAAACTCACTGTTAATTCATAGATAGTTCGCTGGTACGTTGCCATTGTTTGATTGAATTTCTCCTTTTCTTGTGATAATTCCTGTTGTAATTTCTTCAAATCTTTCTCTTTACGCCTCAAATCAGCATTTGATATTTTACTTTTACCTTTAATTTCTCTAACATCACGTCTATTCATAATTTCATGTAATTTATTAACGGCTTGTTGTTTTAATAACGATTCAGTTTTTAATTTGGCACGTAATTTTTCAATTTCATCATTACTATTTGATTTTTTATTATATTCATCTTGTAATTGTTTTAATTGACGATTAATTTCATCTTTTTCTTTTGTTAAATGTTCATTTAATTTTTTAATTTCAATTTCACGATCTTTTAATGTATTTATTGTTATTTCTTTTGCATTCATTTCATTACGATGTTTTGCTAATAAATCTTTCAATTCTAATTCTTTCATTGTTTTCTCTTTTTCTAAATCGGCAACAGTTTCTTCAGCAATTGAACGTGCTAATGCTTCACTATCAGCACGTGCTATTGCTATTTGACATTGGTGTTTTAATGATTCACATTCTTCTTCAAATTCTTTATTGATTTTATTCTTCTCTTCTAATTCTTCACGCAATTCATTCGTTTGTGTTTTATATAATGTTGAAAAATATTGTTCTGTTTCTAATGAATCTTGTAATTCTTTCATTTGTAACTGTTCCATTTGCCATTCACGTTTGATTTTAAACAATTCCTCTTCTAATTTCTTTTTAGTTTCCTAAAATTGAATAATTAAAAAAACATTATACAGGGTGATTCAAATTCGGGTCTACACATGTGGATCTCGGAAACGGTAAGAGATGCTTTTTAGGTACCATCTGATAGATAGATTTTCGATACAATGCACCATATCTAGAACTACGAAGGCCTTCTAAAAATTCTAAAAAATACAGGTCCGTATTTAAAAAAATATGTATGTTACAGCCCTGAAAAAACAGTGCATTGTAACGAAAATCTGTTTGCACTATCAGATGGTGGCTGAAAAGTTGCAATAGAGACGTGCTACTCGTTTTTCAATATCTTTTCAAATTAACGCTAAAAAAATCGGATTTCCGAAATTTTGATTATTTCCAAATATTTAGAATACCAATTAAGTTATCCATAATCTATTTGGCATGTTATATTGGCCTCCTGATTATGAAACTTTGCCCTAATTTAATCATTTTCGTATCTCTTATCGTTTCCGAGACCCGAACTTGAATCATCCGGTATAATTTAAAGGATAAACTAACTTGTAATTGGCCTAGTTCAACACCTAATTGTGCTTCTCTAGATTTTAATTTAGCAATTTCAGATAAATGTTGGCCCATTTCTGATTGTAAAATTGTCTTCTTTTGTTGTTCTTGTTCAATTTGACTATGTAACGCTTTAACTTTTTCAACTTCTTGCCGATGTTCACCTTCTAATTTCTGTAAACGTTGTTGAATTTGCCGATAATCAACCGATAACATTGAAATTTGACGTTCTTTTTCTTGTGAATTTAAATCAGCTTTTTGCCGGGCACTTTTCTCTTCATTCAATTTAGTTTGTAAAGCTAACGTTGGACAAAAGAAAGAGTAAATTAAAACAAAAAAATCTCAACATTTAGAATAAAATCAATTTTTTTTAAATAATTTACCCTTGATAATTCTATCCATTAGTTCTGCTTGCAAAAATTCCAATATAATCAAGACTATTGGAAAAAATTGATAATTACCTTTAACAACTTCCAGATTGGCTTCTTCTTTATTTAGGATACGACTTCGTTCAGTTTCTTCATGTGCACGAACCTCTTGTTGATAACGATTTTGGGCAGCTTTTAATTCTAAACATAAACCAGCACAATCCTTCTCTAACATTGAAACTTTTTCGCTTAATTGTGTATTATCAGCAACAATTTTCATTTCACGTAATCGACTACGTTCTAATTCAGCATTTAATGATTGCAATTTATTTTCTAAAACTAATTGTTGATCGGATGCTTGTGATCGTGAATTTCTTTCTTGTTGTAATTGGCCTTGTAATGATGCAACTTCTGCTTGTAATGTATCACGTTGTTGTTGTAAATTTTGTAAAATTGTCTGATATTCAGTGACTTTTTGTTCGAATGCCGTTTTAGCCATTGTTAATTCATTAGTTTGTTTACGTAAACGTTGACAATTCTCAGTTTCAACTTTTAATTTATCTTGCATATCATTCACTTGTTTCTCTAATATATTAATTTTATCATTATGTTGTTGATTATTGTTCATTTCTCTTGTACGTTTATTCTGTTCTTCTTCTAATGTCTTTTTAATATCGGCTAAATATTTTTCAGTTTTCTTACGTAATTCACTCTCATTTTCAGCTTTACGTTGCAATTCTTTATAATTGTGACGTAGAATTGTTAATTCTTTTTCATATTTGGATGCTTCTTCACGTATTTCACATTCTTTTTGAGCTAAATTATCAATTTGAGCAATTAATATTTGTTGTTTTGTTTCTAATGTTTCAACATTAGCTTTCTCTTGATCTAATAAATTTTGTAATTTATTTATTTGAGCACTAATATCTTTATTATTAACATCATTTAAATGATTTGTTATTTTATTAATACTACTATCAACATTATCAATACGATAATCTGATAATAATTGATAATCCGAATTATATGTAAAACCAACGAATGGTAAATGATTTCCTACAAAACTAGTTGGCACAGGAAATAATTCTTCTGTTGTTTCATCTTTTTCATAATCATCAAAATTACTAGTATCATCATCACCTGTTAATTCAGGTACAACAGGTGGTACTGAATCACGTAAATTTTCAAATGTCCATTGATCATTTATAAAAAATGGGTGATTTTTAATTTCATCAACACTATTTCGTCCTAAACGTTTCGTTCTATCACATAATAAACCCTGTATTAATGATATAGCTTCTTTTGAGATCTCAACTTCATCAGGAAATGTTAAATTATTCTCATGATACATAATTTTATTATAAGTACCCAATAAACTATCAGCATAAAATGGTGTTTCACCAACTAACATTTCATAAAGGAATATACCAACTGACCACCAATCACATTCACGTCCATATATACCTTTACCATGACTTTGTAATACTTCAGGTGATATATAATCAGGTGTACCAACAACATTATTAGAACGTACTAGACCATCTTCATCCATTCTCATACATGTACCGAAATCAGCTAATTTTAAATGACCATATTTATCTAATAACATATTATCAGGTTTTACATCACGATGTACAAAACCCATTGAATGTATAACATCTAATGCTAATACAACTTCCATTGTATAAAATTTTGCCCATTTCTCTGGTATTTCATAATTTGACATTAAATTTACAATATCACCACCAGGCATATAATCCATAACCATATATAAATGTTTTGAATCTTGAAATGCAAAATGTAATTGTACAATCCAATCGGATGATGCATGCGCCATTATATGTCGTTCCTCCCAAAAGAATGCTGAATCAGAACGTTTTATTAAATCAGCTTTACTTAAACGTTTCATTGCATAAACTTGACGTGTATATTTATGGCGGACTAATTGGACTTTACCAAAGGCACCACGACCTATCACTTTTATATGTTCAAAATCATCAGTCTTCATACGTAAATTGACGATCTCATTAGCGAAATCACCATCTATACAATAAACAAAATACAACAATTATAAATAACCATCTGATAAAAACAAGAATTATACTTTAATACAATAAGAAACAATTTTCATAACAATTAAACGGTATTGACTTTTAATAATGTTTAGAAAATTAAATTAGGTATAATAACAACACCTCGACTATGTGCAAACAGGGCTTATTCCTTCTTGTTAGTTCACAATTCCTTATTTAACTTACAGAATAGTAACCAATTTTAAGTAGCTTATTTAAAAACTTGTAACTAATTAGCTCGTAAGTAGAATATAGATCAAAAAAAGATGCAAAGGATACATCATCAGTTAAAGATTATACGATCTCTCTTTTATCATTAATGATTTATGATTTTAAAACACCATTTCTTTAATTTTTGTAAAAAATTCAAACTGTAATACAGGGTGATTCACCTACAACGAAAAGTTCTTATGGCAACTTCCATTATATGGCGAGCGATTCGAAAAATATTTCAAAAATTTGTAGGGTGGTACCTGGAGATCATTTTAGCACAATTAGAACCTCGTAGCTCATTTGCAAGTTGATCAAAAAACGCTCGTTTTGATCAAGGCTGCGATTTTCAAAAACGAGTTAAACACGTAAAACGACAAAGAATAACTCGAAGACCCCCCCAACATTGATTTTTTTCGTTTTCCTCCATTGCATTCTAAAAAAAAATGACATTCTCACCTGTTCTAGAATAAAATAAGGAAAAACGAAAAAAAATAATGTTGGGAGGATCCTCGAGTCATTCTAACAATAAGTCGTTCTGCATGTTTAGTTTGTTTTTGAAAATCGCAACATTGTCAGAAACGAGCGTTTTTGCCCAACTTCCAAATGAGCTACGAGGTTCTAATTTTCCTAAAATGTTCTCCAAGGACGCAACTACAAATTGTTGAGATATTTTTCGATTCGCTCGCCAAATAATGGGAGATGCGATAGGAACTTTTCGTTTTAGGTGACTCACCCGGTATAGGGCATTTTAAAATGATTCTTCGATTTCTCTCAAAGTTAATCAACAATCAAAGAAAACTATCGTTTATTCACCTTAAGAAAGCTTAATACAAAAAGGCTTGAAAGTAATATTCATTACTGGTCAATCATTACCAAAAATTAAATAATTTTACTCGATTCTATAAAACTAAAGGACTGTAGTTTGTAAATTTTACAAAAAATTAATATATTGTAAAAACAAATGATTCGATTGTAGGAAATTTGATGATAAAAATATGTTTACTAAAGCATTAATACGCTTATGCGGAAGCAAAAGGGACCATTAGGGAAGAATTAGAACGAAAACATGAACTCTAATGGGAGGAATTACCAAAGACATTTCTGGACCTTTTAAACCGTAGAAGACTTAAAGAACCCCTAGAATTAAGCAAGAAACAATTAAAGGAGATCACAGGACTGTTTATTGGACCCTGTGCACTGAGAAAACATCTCAATAATATTGGGATTGTAAAACACCCAACATGCAGGGCCTGTGAAGAAGAGGATGAAACCACCCTTCATATTTTATGCTACTGTTGGACCTCAAAGGATCTCAGAGCAGGGGAATATCTCTCCCGGTGAACTAAAACTTGAGCAGAATCCTGGACTTTATTAAAAGAACGGGATTACTAGGGGAAGACTTTTAACCCAAATCAGACGTACTGAAGGCCGAAGTACAGTGGGGCACGAACCACGGTTCGGGTGGGAGGGCCTGAAAAAACCTCACACAAAAGGAGTAATAATAATAATAATAAAAGCATTAATGCCTGTCCAAGAACTCAACGAATCAAACCACCGAGTACGACTTCAATTAATAGGATTAGATGATTGTGTGTAATTTGTTGTAATGTAAACTATTAATATTTTAGAAATTTGTTAATCAATCAATTTATAGAATATTCTTTTGTATAGGAACTGAATAATTATTGTCTAAATTAAGATTTATATCTGTTTTGTTAATTTGTAGTCGTTCAAAAATTTGTTTCTTCCAAATTCTCGTTTAATTTTTGAGAAAATTATTCATTTCCTGTATGGTAAACTGTGTAGGATGTTGAATGTAAATTCATCAAATTTACAAGATCCGTTATAAACAAAATAGACCGATATGGAATACAAAAATTCCATAACATATCATAGAAACATGAAATTATAATTTACCCATAAATAGTTTATTTTTGTTGTTATTATCAACAAACTAACAACGATAAATTCAAATTTCCATATTAGAATTTTAAATTCTATAACATACTATACCATATGATAAATTTTTGTTTATATTATCCACATACACATATTGTATAATATAAACAAAAATTATTAATATTGATTAATAAAATACTTACATCTATTAAGGTACATTTCAATATTTTTAATCTTTTTCATAGCTGGATGATCACAATCAGTATTTAAGGCTTGTACAGTATCTAATAATGAATCAATATTGGCAATTCCTTTAGGATCTTGGATACGTTCCTGGAGAAGGCGCAGCCTTCTCCGTCGATCTTCATCTTTGATCAAATCCATGGCAACGATATTCTAATTATTTTCCAATTATTTAAAAACCATTCACTATGAATTATATAAACGTGGATAATATGATTTCTTAATTCTAGAAAGTAAGAAAAATAAGAAAAGTTACGTAAAATCCGTTAAATAGGGTGTGATGATGATGATGATGATGATGTTATTGTTGATAAATATACAGATATGCTGATACATCAAATAATTGTAAAAAAATTGTTATAAATTATTTAAATTTAATAAATTAAACTTTCATTACAACACAGATGATATTCAGTCGATTTAAATTATTGTTATTTAGTGAATATAATAATGACCTGTCAAATAGAATTCGTATACAAGTATAATCCAACCAAAGTTTCTTTGTATCACAAAATAAATAAATAAATAAATAAATAAAATTATATAACTCTACCTTAACATCAGAAATACAAGGAAGACGTATTTCTAACTGTATAAATTCATTTAAAAAGGAAACCAATTAAAAATTACTGTATAGATAAAAAATATAAATTCATCGAATCACTGAAAAAAATCATATTTACTTAAAACTGTAAGCAGCCATTTTCAATTAATCATTACGATCACCCCTTCAATCGATAAACACAGTACTTGATCTTAATTTAACTGCGCAGAATCGATAAAAATTCAAATTTTCAAAATTTCCACAATAAATAAGGAGGATTTTTTTAAATATTCAGCATTTTTATCATTGAATTATCCAAAACTTACATTTTTCACAATTTCACTTAAAACTTTTCATCAATAATTTATTAAAAAAATAGAAAATGTTTTTGATAGAAGTTGACGCATACTCGTGCAGATGGCGCGAGCATTGATATTATGGCGACTTTGCAAACTAAAAATAGACAGGATGTGATTCAGATTGATTTTTAGCCGCACCAATTGAATCCATTTCTTATTGTTAGAGTTAGGATCTACAGTTTTGCCATAACAATTTCAACGCTGTCAAACTACCACTGACGTGGTTGTGTCTTTTTTTTTTAATTTTATTTACAAATAATTTTATTTCTCTTATAATGTATTAAATTTAAAAATAATTTCGATTATCAACTTATTTCATGTTTTATTTGTATTATTATTTCTGCATTTTACAAGATTTTTCTTATTTTGATGCAATAACTATTTATTTATTGACACCAACGAGTCACTGTGGGGGATAACAGTGTGACTGGGGGCAGATTCCATAAAAACTTCACTAAAATTAAATACCTGCTTTTTAACAATGACGTCACTTACGTTAGTCAATAATAGAAATATTATAAATGGTCTAAGACTTTTCAACATTTGCTTACTATTGGTAGAGAACAGCTCGCCTTTTTAACATTAAGACGTACTTTTTACACCACGTGGCTGCAGCGGAGATTCACGGTCGGCTACATTGAAATTTTCGTAGAGATTATTAGTTTCACTCGGTACGCTTTAGAGAGCCGAAATTTAAGTATACAAAATACAAAGTATCCAAAAGAATGACGGGGGGAGTTGGGGACCTCTGGACTAAGGCCAATGTCTGTGATGATTAGATTTAGCAGAACTCAATTTAAATGAGCTGTGTTAACTACGCATGCGCGCTATCTAAAAGCTAGTGGCTAATGGCGGCCATCAGCTGATTATTCTTGTTTTAGACGTGTTCTTTATGTATGTATTGTTCTACGTTTGCATAGTCCGTGTACATTTCTGTGTCATGCGCATGCTTTAATTGTAATTGTAGAGTTTTCTATGTTAAGTGAAAATTTGTTTACAATTCTTATTGGCCTTCAGATTAAATTGCAATTGATATCTGCCGTGTGACCAAGGTCTTAAAATAATATTTGAATTATGCGTGAAACGCTTTAATTTAAATGAAAGTGTATTGTTTTTGATTATAAGTATTT
>JAZBGW010001994.1:0-13063 GCA_037464815.1 Mylabris variabilis | reverse complement strand
TTTATTTACAATAAATTTGCCAAATTGTCGCAAGTTAAACGTTCAAATTTCCCACGCTTGCTCTCGAAATCATGGCGAAATTGTTGCATGGTTACCAACATATACCCGAGTTTTCTAGTGTTTTTTTCATCGCATAGAGCTTTTTGTGTACGCAAATTTATCAATTTAGCAAAAATGAGTGCTTTATATTTAAACGATATTGATCCCCAATTTATCAAATCGATTGGTTTTATGTTTTCAAACGATAATCTGCCGCAAGGTGAAAGTGTACCATTACAATGTTTCTTAGAAGAGGCAATCAAAGCAAAAACAGGTGTATCAAAAGATCTAACAGCTTTAGTTTCATCGGCTTTAAAACAACGACAATTAAGCGAATATAAACCGTTTATTAATGCAGTCGAGGAAAGTAAAGGTTCTAATTCTGATGATGAATTGGAGCTGGATTTATTTAAAGAAGATTTGATGTGTATTGTTTGCAAGTAAGTTCATTTGCTTCAATAAATATTTAAATAATTGTTTAAATTTTAGTGGAATGGATGTAGGCGCGCGGAATCGTTTACTAGAATGTTCAGATTGCCATCGATTGTACCATCAAGAGTGCCACAAGCCTATAGTAACACTTCAAGATTCCTTCGATACATGGATTTGTCAAGATTGTAAAGTAAACTAATCATAATAACGTTTTATTCCAGTTTCTTAACGTGTTTATTACAGGATAAATGTGCTAAATTAAACAATATACCGGATCCATTACCAATAGAAACGCCATTAGTCATACCACCAACAGTGACAGTAACAGCATTAGTACCAGCAATAACAGTAGCTATGACAATTGCTGTAACAACTCCAGTAACTATAACAACAACAGCAATAGCAATAACAACAGCAACAGCTCATACTACCACTACCGCCTCCACCACAACCTCTATTGCAACAACAACAACAGCAACAGGAATAACACCACCTAGTACTCCCACAACTTCCACGCCTCCAATTACGAATCCCATCGCAAAAACCTTAACAACTTTATCTACAACAACCACGAAATCAGCATCTTCAAATCGTCATAGTGGTAACAGTAACGGTTCACATAAATCACCCAAATCTGAAAAATGTAACGAAATCAATCTAGAAAATTTACAAAAATTTCAAATAATTTGATTTTCAGATACAACAAAATCGAGCAATATTAATACACAATCTTCGAAATCGTCATCGAGTTCTC
The DNA here is from genome assembly GCA_037464815.1 of Mylabris variabilis. Classification (NCBI taxonomy): domain Eukaryota; kingdom Metazoa; phylum Arthropoda; class Insecta; order Coleoptera; family Meloidae; genus Mylabris; species Mylabris variabilis. The sequence continues at coordinate 11,838 of JAZBGW010001994.1, read as the reverse complement.
AAAAAACACCAGCAACATCAACCTCGGCGGGTGTAAGTCCGCGTTCAAATGTTACACCAAATATTAACATAATTAGTGCTGATAAACGTATACAAATTATGAAGAAGAAAGCGGCAAAGTTGCAAGAGAAACGTAAGCATTTAACACGTTAGGTAAAAATAATTTCAATTGACAAGAAAAATTTATTCATATAAACAATACTGCATGGAATGTAACAATATGAAGCAAAATATTCAATTTATAATTACGCCACAACCTTATATGTAAATTAAAACATTTAAATATTAATAGAATTAAAGGAAACGCTAAAAATGCTATCCACATTTGTAAAATTGAAGCTAATTGTAATAATAATTGTAAATGAAGAGTATTTGGTTTAACCTTACAGTTGTGGATCGACAAAACGGTTGTCTGATACAAGAAATTGCAAGTGATAAAATCACTAATTGAGTCGAATTGAGAGATCGATTGTTTAAACATATCACTAGACTAGATTTTTGTACATTTTTTGTTTGGATGTAGTAAAATTTAATAGAAAAAAAAACGTATTTTAAAATTGAAATTCATTTATGATTTATCACTTGCAGTCAAGACAACTTTCAATTGAAACTTGCATACTGTGAATTAAGAATCAATTACAGAACAGGTGATATAACATCAAATTTTTGAGATACAAATAAAAATTATCACAAATACAAATACAAGACACCTGTTTTTCGAACTGTTTTTAAACATCCTTAATTTCAGTCGATTTACTAATTGCATTTTTTATCTATAATAAAGGAACTTTACAAATTTGAACTTTTAATTAGAATAAGGTGTCGAGAACGAAACAGTTTGATTTGATAAACAAAACAAATATAATTCAAATATAAGCAAATCAAATGTTAGTTTTTAATAAGAAAACACACAAAAATAGACTTCTTTTTTGTAAGAGGTAGAAATTAATGTGAAAATTTTGCTGTGATATGAAAAAATATTAGTTATTACTAAAAATTCTCTAACATTATAATATATCTTTCTTTTAATACAATATATCTTCAATATTAATATACATCAACATTCTTAAGGTGTTTTTCTTTTCATCCTTTTCGGTTTTGCTAAGTAAAAATCTGTACAATTCTATAATTTACAATATTTACATTGTATATTATACATATTTTTAAAATAGTAAAATATATTTTAGACGAAAATGGCAAAAAAATGCACAATAGAATAAAATGAGATCTTAAAATTATGTAGAAGTCCTAAGGCACAGCCAGGTTTTTTCTGTAAAAACTTCACGACGCTTCAATTATTAGAATTTAAATAAATATAAACGTGATAATTATTATTACAGAAAAAACAATGACCATTAATTCTGCTCGATTGTTTTAAAAAGAATATTAATTAAGATAATAAATAAATCAACTAAGAGATTCTACTAAAATTACGACAGACAATACTATAAAAACTAAATAGATTCTATAGTGACAATTTTTCTCTCTATATATAAAAAAAATCTTATTTACAGTGACATTAATTTCGAAAAATGTTAAATAGGTGGATCACATTTATTCATGTCTTTTAATATATCACCAAGTACATCTGATGACTGTGATAATCGAGGACGTTTTATTATCTTTTGAGGTTTTTTATCAATTTTATGTTTCAATGATTGATCACCGGTTATAAATTTCGTTAATGTAGAACTAGATTCTGTATTAGAAACTGTTGAAATTTTTGTTGTGACTAATGTTGTTGTTGTTGATGTAATTGTTGTGTTATTGTTATTGCTAGTTAATGGTTTATGATTTACACAATTATTTTTCCCTGAATCATTTGTTTTATTACTATTATTATTAATTTTTATATCTGATGATTGTTCTTTATCTTTAAAATTCGATGATGATGATGATGATGATGTTGAATTGTGGCCATCACTATTTGTTTTATGACGACTTTTATGTTCACTATCTTTATATTTATTTTTAGGTTCATGACGATGTGATTTATCATTAGAACTTCTCTCTTTTGATTTATCTTTATGATGGTTGTGATGATGATGACGATCTCTATCATGTTTATTACGATCACGGTGTTCATGGCGTTCTTTATCACTTCTTGATTTATGTTTATCACGATCTTTATCTCGTTTTTCTTTATTCTCATCACGGTGATCACGATTTTCATAACGGATTTTATCGCGATTTTCATCATGTATTTTATCTTTATTTTGTACCTTATCTTTATTGTCACTTTTACTTTTATATTTATGATCATTTATATATTTGTCACTTATTATTGATTTTTCAAAATCAACTTTGTGTTTTGATTTTAATAAATTCTTAATATTAGCACTACATTTTGTTGATTCATGTTTTTCACACAGATCGGTCTTTAATAATGGTTTGAACTCGGTATTATCAATATTTTTGCTATTGTAAATTGGATAATACTGTTGCAAACGCACATGCCAAGCTAGAACCAATTATTACAATTAAGAATCAATATATTACAAAATGATTTAATAATATTTACCTATACTTGTAACTGCCGTAACTGTACGAAATTGATGGATAATGTTTCGTGGCAAAAAATATATATCATTATCATATAAATTTATTCTGGCATATTCAACACCTTCTCTTCTCAATTGATTCAATTTAGCATCTTCAATCCATGTAACACATTGTGATATTGGTGGTTCATGTAAATCTAATTGTAATTTCTCGGCTAATATATCAAAATCTTTTGCTGAGAATGCAACAACATCTTTTGTAATACGATTTATTGGACCTTCATTTTGTCCACCATGTATTGCCTTCAATATACCAACAGCCGCTGTAGTTTTCCTATCTAAACCAGCACCAACATGATCAGCATGTGCCTTTGTACGATCTTCAAATAAATGTTCTCTAGCTTCAGACATTCTAGGTAAATATTGTAAATTTCGTAATTCATTTATTCCAGTCCTAAAAAATGTTTATAATTATCTTTTTTATCAGGAAATAATCAAATATGTACCGTTTCCTTTTTAATGGAGTCTTTGAATCAACAGTTGGAACTAATTGTTCTCCTGGTCGACACCAAAGTATTGGACCATCATTTGATTCTGTTGGTTTCATATCTTTACAGATTGATAACGGTCCCCATGGCATTGTCTATAAATTAAATATTGATTAATACGTGTTCTAACAAGTTTTTTTACTGTAATTACTAGTTTTAAAAAAATATTCTTTTCTAGCATTTCAAGAAGATCAGGAAAATAACCGCCAGTTTCTTCATGTGCTGTACCAACGATACTAATTTGATGTAACGGCCCATAACGTACAGTACCACTTTCATAATGTTTAACAACATTTTTATTGTATTCAGAAAATATGGTTGTTTCAATATCAGAACTTTTATTTAATAAACCATTTTTAACTGTCAAATGTGGATAAGTCTCTGACATATATTGTAATAAATCAGGTAAATAATTAGCTGAACCATGTATAACAGCTATAACAAATACAGCATGTCCATCTGAATTTTCTTTAAATGCTAATTTAAAAAATTCTTCAGCTAAATTAATTTGTTCTTCGATACGTAAATGTTTAATTTCATCATCGTACATACGTAGAATTTTTGCACCACCATTTGAATGTGTCTCTATATGATAAAAACGGCGATATTTTAAATTTGGCTACAAAGAAAATAAAATAAAAAAAATCAAAATAAACATCAATGATAATCAGATAATAAAATTTTAATTTTAAAATATGTACAACAGACTTGATTCTTAAAATAAACCCTTGTTCTTTGTTAATTTAACCTGAATGAATTTGTGTAGTCTTCAGTAACTTTAAACATTCTAATACAGCAGTAAAGACAGTTTATTAGTAGGTAATGGAACAAGAATCATCAATAACGATTTATTAAAAACAGGAAATAAATAATGAAGAAAATTAGTTTTTAGTTCCCTGCGAATTTTGCAATTTCCCAAGAAACTAGGAAAACCCTCTAACCCTTAAAGTAAACTTAGATGCCACTATAGATTCTCGAAATTTTTTTGGTTTCTCTAATATCTTGCTTGAAACTACCAAATTGTGTACTTTAGACTTAAACAGTAAATGTTTACGAAGTTTTGTAAAACCTTTTAACATAAAGAGATACTGCAAGCATTAATAAACAGGAAGAAAATTGCCCCATTATAATTTTTAATTTTTAAATACTTCGACTGCTTGTTTACTTCAATTCATAAAATTAAATATAAATAGGTGTAAATAATTACGATTTTATTAAAAATAAGACAGCAAGGTGCATTTCCGGTAGTACAGGAAATAATATCGTATTTATAATTAAAGAAGTGAAACTTTGTGATTCATCTTCGAATGAATAAAGCTTCAATTTCCGCCCCTAAATTATTTCCGTTGTTTTATTACAATAAATAGTGCAGTTTTTTAAAATTTGAACGATCTTACCACAATATCGATCAAATCGAATTCGAGTTATTGTAATTACTAAAAAAAATTGAATTATTTAGGTAAATATTAAATTTGGGCAACGCATCTTCTGAAATATTTCAAGGAAATGGGTTTCAGTTTTGTTAATTTTTTGTTAATAGTTACACAAAACCTAAACCTAATCCCTTTATTTATTTTTAAATAAAAATTCTCACATCTGACGGTGGATAGCTATAGTTGCCATTTGTCATTAATGTAGGACCTATTGGAACATCTTTATAGAATTTTGTTTGTGTACCAATATTTTTACGTTTCGATGATGATGAACTACTACTACTTTTCCGTTTCGATTCATGTTTCCTATCGTGATGTCTACGATGATGTTTATCATCTTTCGTATGTTGTTTATCATGTGAATGTTCTTGTTTAATTGACGTTGTTGTTGTACTTATAATTGGTGTTGATGAAGTTTTGAATTTTTTTAAATCTAAACATCGGCTGGTTATATCACTTGGATCTATATCAGCGGAGAATGCACGTTTTGATGATTTTTTACGATTGACTAGTATTTCCACTGAACGTGTCCTTTGATTTCTATTTGAACATTGATAAACAACACTATTGCTTACATTATTATGGTCAAGTATATCATTTATCTTTGGTTTTATTATATTGTTGCTTTTATCGTTTATTAATTCGTTATTATTTAGTAATTTATTTGAATTATCAAGGCCACTAATTTTTATATTATCTTGATTGAAATTATCGGTATTAGTGGGAACATTCACAGCACCAATATTGCAACTTTGATCACAGCCGTTTCCTGACATATTATTAAGTGATTTATCATTATTATTATTATTATTATTTTGGTTGACTTCATTCATACAACTCATTATTGTTGAATCATCATTAAAATCACATTGTTTCTTTTTATAATCCAACATATTATCACTAGTTGTTATTTTTAACCTAACACTAAAATCATTTTTATTATAAGCCACTTTATTACATGTTTTTTTATTATCAGTAGAATGAATATTTAGTGAATTTGTTGAATTATAATCACCCAACTGGACCTTTATATTATCATCAATTGGAGATGTGTCGACTTGACCATTACTAATTGAATATTTCATATTATTACAATTATTGTAATCATTTAATAATTTATCTGTAAACAAACAATATCAAAATCAAATTAGTTTTATTATTCAATTGTTTATTACAAACAAACGAAATTGATGGAAAAATTGAAAAATCGACGCTTACTTGACTCATTTCCGTTAGTTATTAAAATATTGGACATTTTACAAGAGCACTTCTCAAAAATTCTACCACATATTTTACATGAATCGACATAATTACCACAGTTTTCTGTTAATTTCTTCTTGTTAAAACAATAATTACTTTCATCATCAGTTGAAGATTCGTCATTCGACGCCATAATGATTGTAAAAGCCCGGGTTTCAATGTTTATTTACAAAAAATAATTCACATACACACACACACAGGTATGCACCGTGTCTACGTCTACGTTACAACCGAATTACATCATTTTCTTTACTCAAACTACACGTCGAATATGGAGTAAATCAATATAATAACAACGATAATTATTTGTAAAATTACAACACTGAAATAATTAGATTTTTTATCAATTCAATACTAGAAATCCACCACGCTTACCGCCATGCTTCTACTAAGCGTAAAACAATCACTATCTCTGTTCAATTTGGGTAACAAACTATCACCTATCTCTATCATTGGCGCACGATCTTATAAGATAAACGACAATGAACCAAAAAAACTGATTTCGCGTCAATGTTCCAATTTTCTTCCTCCCAAGCAAAGGATAATTAACCAATTAATTAGGAAATTATTTACGAATTTTTAAAAAATCTGATTGTTTCTTTATAATTTAAAATAGTTTTTATTCAATAATAATTAAGATTTCATTAATTATAAACGAATTTCTTTAACAAACTCTGACAATATTTAAAATCTATTTAGATTGAAATTTGAGTGACGTTTGTCGTGCGCGTTTATTTCATAAAATGGATATCGTGCCTAAGGTCACGTAGGCATTTTAGGCGCTAAATTCAAATACAAAAGTTCATTAAAAACAACATGTATTCAATAAAACACAGTTTTATTAGCATATCTATATATATATAAACCATTGATTGTATTTTATCATGTTTTATACAATCGCTATTTTAGTGCAAATTTAATAAATCGCTGTATTCAGTACTCTGTGATATCCCATACATAGTCTTTTTAATAATTAAAAAGAAAAAAAATTGGAACTCATTGGAACACAGTTATAAAATCCTATCAAATAACAATTATTTTTTTTAAGTAATATACCACTAACTTAGCGATGAACTTATAAAAAAACTAGAGCAACGAATTATTGGTAAATTATTAGAATTATACAAAGTATGCATATTTTGTTGCTTAAACTTATGAAAAAAATAATTAAGCAAATTATAAGAAATAAATCAAACAATTGTTTCCCAAAGATATAAATAACCAAACAAATAACAAAAATAATATAGGCATGTAAAAAAATTGCGTATTTTTCGAGAACATTGATTTTCAAGGGAACTTATATAATAATGATACAAAAAAAAACAACACAATGCAGAAGCAATGTTGAAAAATATATCGAGTATACAACGCAAGCTTCTAGCACCAAGGGATAAGATCCTAATTTTCTTTACAATATTTTAAAAAAAGAGAAAAAAGAAAAAGGATCTTATCCAATATTTAACAATTTTTAAAACGTTCCAAGTAAAAAATTATAACTCGGCACAATACTCAATTTTACAAGTTACATACCCTAATTAAACCATCTTTTTCTCATCAAAAAACTTTTATAAACATTAATATGGTCATGATCTGTACAGCTAAGATTAAGGAACACCAGTATCGAAAATAGATAATGAAAATTAAGAAAACGAAAAATAATGAATTTGAAAATTTATCAACATTAAAATTAAAACGTATCATAATTATATTTCGATAAATCTGGTGATTAAATATCGAAAAATTTCAGTCGATTGTTAAAAAAAATGTCCAAAAATTCGTCGAGAATTATTGGAACGCTGGCTTAATTCTTTACATTCCTACGAACTGTTCAGGTTTTTATACTTTTTTTACAAATTGAAATTTTTTTATACAATTAAATTTTGAAAAAAATTTCCATCACCATCACAATTAATTAGAAGAATGATAATTTTTCTGTAGAGATGTTAGTAAATTTAATTTTTCTCGAAAAACTCGACACTGAGCAGCCAATTAAAAACCTTTTAACAATGCAGCATAACACTGACTAGTAACCATCACTCCAAAATGGGTTCACAGTTCACACTGAAATACATATATCTCGAAAGAAATCACCTATAGAACGCTAATTATTTTTCTTTTTTCTTTTAATTAGATTTTTTTGTTTATTTTTTATTATTATTGTTGCCGTCTATTGAACAAGAGTTTGTACCAATGATAGTTATATTTGAAAAAACGTTTTTAAATTATTTATGATTATTATTTCAAAAAGAAAAGAAATGAAGAATATTTCATGTGATTTGGTTCAACTTTTATTAAGAACGGATACACTTACTAATTTTACTAACCAAATCACTGCCAATTGTTTCAAAAAGAAAGAAAAAGAAAACCAACAATTGACGATAGTTGATGAGAGTTTAACCAAGAGATGGGAAATCTCTTTCATCATAAACTTTTGGAGCACGTTTTTCATTTCTATCTTCAGTCTGTAATTGAACAAATCAAACAAAAAAAATACCAATTTTAATAGAAATTAAAATATCAATTAGAATTAATAATAATTACATCTTCACGAAAACGCCTATCCTGTCGCTCGCCACGTTCTTCACGTCCGCTACCACCGCTGCTACCACTACCACCGCCGCCTCCACTACCACTACTACTACCACCACCACCACCACCACGTTGGTTTGGACGATTGCCTCTTGGTCCAGATCTCTGGCCTCTCCCTCGACCGCCGCCACCTCGTCTGTTGTCATAAAATTGAATATCAATGTCATGCACGTATTTTTGCCGACCAGCACGTTGAGGATATTCAGCCGCATCGTATTCTTCATCTTCAGATTCCTTTTTTTTTAAAAACAATTAGACAATAAATATCCAATTAAAATAAAAACAATATAAATTACCGATTCATTTTCCTTTTTTCGCAATTCGTACATCTTCTTCCATTGACTTGGATCTTCACCTTCACCAGCTTTACGTATATTGTATTGTGGTTTAAGACGACCAGCGCGTTGTGCTTTCCATTCATCAAGTGTCAATTCTTTTGGTTCTTCTTCAACAGGTGGATTATTATTTTCGATTTCCGTTTCTTCTCTATTAAATAAAGTTTTAAAATTGATATTAAAAAACATAAATTAAGGAATAATACTTCGGTTCAGGGGCAGCATTATTTTCAGGTTTCTCGTTTTCATTCCAGCTTTGATCTGTGTCATTGTTGGTTTTATCAACTTCCCTATAATAATAATAATAGTAATTTTTAATAAATTGATATAAAGAAAATTAACTTACTCAATAATGTCCTTATGGGAACCCCAATTATGAGGACCAGCTCCATCTCGTTTATCCACCGGTTTGACTCCTCTGTAACCATGGCTGCATTCATTATAGTTGTCAACAACCCAAAGACAGCATTAATTAATCAAAATAAAAAGATCGATTTTTTTCTTCAACCGTTTTTTTATTTCAATTACTATGTATATCTTAACTAACAAAAAAAAAACACCAATAGTTGAAAAAAATCACTTACGTTTTATCAGATCCACTTTGTCGATCAAATTCACGTTTTCCACGACGATCATCAAAATTTCTACGAGGTCCACGTGGTCCCGTCGGTTTATTACCTAACGCACGTCCACGATTACCACGATTCTCGTAATTGTTATCACCACCAGTATTGCCACCAACACCACCACCATTACCACCAAGATTTTCGCGTCTTGGTGGACGATCTTCGCGTTCTCTAAAATAAATAAAAATTAACCTAATTAATAACAGATTCTTGAGAGAAAAGATTAAACCAATCGGTCGGATGCGATTTCTAATTTTGTGTCAATATTTTCAAAAAGGGAATTTGAAATGTCCCACTCGACTGTACTAATGAGAAACAATTTTAAACAAAATTAATAAAATTGCTAAAAAATGCCAACTGATTCTTGACATAGTTCGTTTCATGAAAACATTAGTGATACACAATGGAAGAATATATTTGATAAAAATAAAAATAGGGATGATAATTTCTAGAAATTATTAAAACATTCCGTAAGGAATAATATACATTTAACAAAATTTAGTTTGCATAAAAAATTACAAAATTAATTTATTACTTATTTGAAAAGTGGAAAAATTAACCAAACCAATGGTAGCTTTTTTTTTAAAAATATCAACTTATTCAGTGCTTATTTATTAAATGATTTTTAAGCAAATACATCTGTACACCATAAGCCTCCCTCAAAGCTTTCTTTTTTTAGAAAAATTACTATTACCGACATTTGTGGGTCATTCTGTATACACAAAAATTTGTCAAATTAAAAATAGACTTAAATTTATGAGTTTAATTTTTTCGACAAAGACATTAAACAGTGGTAATATGATGAATAAATGACGTCACTTTACCATTCAAATAATGAAATGATATTGCATTTTGAGGTATCATTTATTTAACTCATAGATCAAATGATTATTGACAAAAAAGAAATAATGACGTAGTTTAGTTTTATATTAAATAATCTTCAATGTCAATATGTGTATTACAATTTTTCTAAATGATTATTCATAATTGCAATTATTACTGTTGTGAGATAAACAAAAACTGTTCAACAATAATAAATTATGCACGTTTATGTAGATAAGTGCTGATTTTTTTCGATAAAAGTCTACACTATTTTTTTAGCAAAGATTTACTGAATCATAATCAATTAATGTTGTTTTTATTTTTTAGCAGGCAAGTTTCATAATATTTATTTGTGATTATATAAGAATTGTTTAAGGTGGATTTGATTGGTGAAACTTACCGGTTTTCAGTAGATCCATTATAGTTTCGATCTTCACGATTTCTCCTGTTATTGCGTTCTTCGCGATTTTCGTTATTAAATTTATTATAATTCCGTTCCGGTTTACCATCAGCATTAGTTCGTTGGTGATTTTGTTTAATTTCTAAAAAGAGAATTATTGTTAGTTTTTAAATAGATTAATAATGCCGGGAATTCACCATGTGCGTCCCGGTTTAATCATCTATCCCCGTTCGACTCGTATTTTTTGAACATTTTTTTTAAAATTTCTTCACTTACCCGAATCACCTCGTTTTAGTTCTTGATTTTTATGTATCGTATTTTCTTTAATAATTTTCTTTTGTACAGGTGTTGGTCGCCCTTTAGTTTGTGGTTCGGTTTTTTTGTTTTCCTTTTCGGCAACTTTTGTTTTCTTCTTGAGCTCTTTTTCTTGCTCTTTTAATGTTAATGTTTCCAATGGATCCGATTCATCGTCAAGAAAAAGAGCATAGCGATTAGCTACCCCAATACCGTATGTATTTTCCATTTTAATAAAATATGGAAAATCTCTTCACAACTTTTTGATGTTGGAAGATTTTTATTTATGGCTTATTCAGAGCCTTCTGTTTTCACGCACTCATTCACACCAATATGGCCGGCACATGAGGTCTTCGTTGCGCATGTTCCGCCTGTAAAAGTCTATCGCGCATGTCCAAGAATAAGTGAGCCGACAGCGCCACGCACATTACAGGGGGCGTCAGAAATTAGATGGTACCACACCACAACTAGGCAATTTTTGTAGAGATTATCATATACAGAATGTTCCACCTCGTATCGACCCCCCCCCCACGATGAAATCGCTACAGCAACTGTTTGAGAAATTTGAATAAATGAAAATCGATTTTAAAATTTTCCACTAAATTGGCTAAGAATATCAGAAGATTTTGTGAATCTGCATATGGCTATGACATTTTTGTACTTTAATTTTCTCTGGTTTTTGATAGAACACACATGGAAGATCGCTGTTAGGAGAGGTCGTGTATTGTTTTGCGTTTTATGTTGGAATTTCCTAACATAAGGAATTGTCAAGAACTGTACTATAGTACTATTTTTCTTTAGAACAGTGCTTGTTTTTTATGATACATTACTTGAAATATTTGTTTATTCAATAATTTTTTTTTCGAAAACCCGGAAAAATTAAAGAACAAAAGTATATGCAGATTCACAAAATATACTAATACTGTACTTTCCTGAACCAATCTAGTGGAAAATTTTAAAATAGATCTTCATTTACCAAATCTGCCGAGCAATTGCTGTAGCGATCTCATCGTTCAATTGTTCCTTGAGTG
>JAZBGW010001993.1:0-13065 GCA_037464815.1 Mylabris variabilis | reverse complement strand
TACGAAGATATAACAGCTTCGTTCATTTTTCCTCTAATATCACCAAATTAGAGCCATTTTTTTTTTTATATTTTATTATTAGAACTTACTTTAGCAGATTTTTGTTTTCTTTTTTCGGTTTTCGTGTTTTTTTTCGGTGCATCAAATGGAGAATTATTAAATTGGTTTGTGATTTTTGAAACTCTTCTAGTAGATAATCTCGAGCATGATAAACTTTCTTGTGTGTTAAATAAGGAATTTTGTGTAGTTCTAGATAGACAGCTTCCTAACAATTCAACATTTTGCTGTTGTACATAAGGCGTCCAAATATTTGAGCAATCTTGTACATCTGGATTAGTCCCAATAGTTTGAAAAATAAAAGTCTGAAAGGTTGTATTTTTAGAAACACAAAATTATCGACTGACTTGAATTAAGTTATTAAGTGTTAAGTTATTTGTATAAAAAACAATAGGTACTTTAATAAAGGATCCTTTAGATCGGACGCAACTGTTTGTCGATCTTTTACATTGTAAATGACCCAAATCGTTATTATCCAAATTGTAAGCCCGACTATAGCAATAATGATTATTAATTTGACCAAAGCACGCATCAGATTTATTCGAGAAATCCATCTTAGAAAATATGAAAGAATAGAAAATATTTTGTATGTTTATCAGAACTGACGCTGACCTTCTACGATCAAAATAAAATAAATAAATAATCAACTTTGATGTTTATTTGATTTTAAATTAAATCTAATCATTGCAATGCACACAATTGCAATTATTGCGCTGGCATACACCGCAACTTTTCTCAGAACCTATGATCTCTTTACAGGCACAGCCAACAACCTCGCAACTACATTCGCATGGTTTTTCTGATCCATCTATTTTCGAGTCACCGCAAATTTCGTCGACAATCGCACAAATACAATCAACAACTTGACAATCGCAATTCGTACAAACGGTCCCTTCTTCGTTTTGCATTTTCAATATTGTTATCAAAAAAAACTACAACAGAATTATAATTTAATCGTAAAATCGATTTAGACCAAATTTGAAAACAATTCAGACGGAATTATAATATAAAAAAAGCGAATCTTGAAGATTACGACCAACATAACCTCACTTTTATTTGATCAATCTACACGTCGTTCCGCATTGCTAATGGCTTTTATTCAACGATTCACTCGATTGTTTCCATTAAAACGTAATTATAATTTAATTTTTAATTAATCAAAATGTAATTTGTTGATTTTCAGCAAGAACTACAAATTTTGTACGTAATCTAACCTCAAATAAAACAACACAAATAACAAAAGCTTTACCACAGATTAGTTTGATTAATATAAACAATGATAATAATCCATGGATATGGCAGAAAAATAACAAAATCCAATTACCAGTAGTTACGAATAAGATACAATTCGATTTACCAAGCGATTTGAAATGGATACCACCGCCGATAGAAGATGTACCGTACCAAAATAAAGAACTCGAAATGCCTTCGATACCAGTAAATAATCTACCAAAACATGCTGAACGTTTGATTGTTATACGTAGAAAGAAAATGAAACGACACAAATTGAAAAAATTACGTAAACGCATGAAATTTGAATGGGCTAAAGTGGGTTCTTGTTAAATTGTTGAAAAAATCGTTTTTTATATTTTTATTTTTATTTCAGAAAAGACAACAACGTGAATTGAAAAAAGAAAAAGATTTCCAAGCTGGTTTAATAAAGCAATGTAAAGAAGCTGAAGCATTCTCAGCCGAGAAATACGTTGAGGAACGTTTAGCTAAATATAATGAATTGTTGAATTTAAAAAAAAAGTTTCCCGATCAATCATTAAACAAGCAGAATAACTGAATGGTTTCGTATTAGTGTTATCGTGTAACTGCTGTAAATAATTTTCTAAGACTGTCATTGTCTCTTAATATATTCACTAAAGATTGAAGCCGTGCCGGTGTAAATTCTTCAGGATAATTATCATCAGCTCCAACTATTTTATTCTTTGGCCTTTTGCTAGTTTCTATTTGGTCCTTGATTAATTTTCTTTTTATGTAATGTTTGACGTAGTGCTTCCTTCTTGGGGGTGTTTTAGGTTGTTCTGGTTCTGGTTCTGGTTCTAATTTTTTAGCTTGTTCCATTTGCTGCATACATGCTCTATTCAATTCATCATCGATTCTGTTAGACTTGATGTCAGGATTACCTCTTATAAGGTCTAACGAATCTGTATGTAATGCAAATTTTGATCGTGAAATTGAATATATACTGCTACTTTTTGAACTAATTCGATCAAGAACACTTTGTGAAATCTTTTTCATTACTCTCATTGAATTTATTGATCTTCTTTCAGTATTTCGTATGTTCATCAAAACTGAATCTCTAGATACCAATAATTTTGATATATCACGCCTTTTATCTCCTGTTAAACTATCTTTACCAATTTTAGGAAGTGGTATTTCAATGTCGTCTTTCATTAATTTCTCTCTTATAAGAAGTACAGAATCGTTTGTTTCAAATAGTGATGGAAAATAACAGTTGTTACATTCTTCACTTGGCTCTAACACTTGTGAAGCGTGGAAAATTTTCGGTGGACCTTCTATGTCAATAGTTATTTTTGATGAAGCAACAGATCTAGCAAGAAAAAAAATAGTTAAAGTGTTGGCCAACTTTTAAAGGAATTCTGGAGACATTTGGGAAAAGAGTCAATTTTCAAACAGCGATTACTCGCTTGTTTTTTAAGATAATAACAAAAATTGACGTACGTTGGATAGAGCATTTAAAGGTGCATGCTCTAAAGCTTTCTAGTTTGGAAAATGTAATAAAATTCTGAATAACAGAAAACTCTTGGACCCTGCTTTTTTCGTAGATTTTCATTCATAACTGGCTAAAACTCAGCCAATATTATCGATTTTCAATATTTTTCAACCGATTTAGATAGCAACTTGAAAGAGCTTTCCAAATATTTAAGAATTTTCCCCCTACGTTTGTTAGTTTTCCGATAACTGGAATTTTTAAAAAAAAAAATCCAAACGTGATGCACGATTTTCAAAATAGAAAATCATACCCTCGGATTTAGAAACGTAATGTGAAAGCCAGGACAGGAAGCTCACTTAAAATCGAATTTTGAAAATTAAGTGAGTTTCAGATAAGATTTGAACCTCTTCTTCACCTATTATTTACAAATTAAAATTAATTAATTTGCCTCTTGATTGGTATGAAAATATCGGAAATTTTATCTACTTCACGACCATATCGTTATAATGGAAAATATTTTCAAAATCTGCCTGAAAATTTGATTTTCAACAGGCGTTGTTTGTTGTTATTGTAATTGAGTTCGTCATATATCAGATAGAGGGTGTCGTGTTATATGTCTGTCCACTTTGTGTAAGAATTCAATATTGCCATAAATGAGACCACGCCTCCTGTTTCTATTGGATTCATTTCTTTTTCGTTCATTCTGAATTCTGTTTATTTATTCCAATTTCTTGTTCCTGCCGTTATATTAGCGACTACTATAATTTTCTGTTTCATATTTATAATTTCGGCATTTACTTTTATAAATAATTAAATGAAAAAAACGACGTCTGGCAACATTGAATTCTTAAACACAATGGAGAGGCATAAATGACTACACCATCTATCTGGTATATTACGAACTTAATCACAATAACAACAAACAACGCCTATTGAAAATCAAATTTTCATACAAATCAAGAGGCAAATTAATTAATTTTAATACTTGCTAATAATAGGTGAAAAGGGGGTTTTCCGTGAAACTCACTCAATTTTCAAAATTCAATTTTAAACGAGCTCAAGTTCTCGGCTTTCACATTAGGTTTCTAAATCCTAGAGTATGATTTTCTATTTTGAAAATTATGCATGGCATCGTGTTTGGAATTTTTTTTTAATTTTCTTCAGTTATCGGAAAAATAACAAACACATCGAGAAAATTCTTAAATATTTGGAAAGCTGTTTCAATTTGTTATTATCTAAATCACTTGATAAATGTTAAAAAATGGCTAAGTTTTGGCCAGTTATGAAGGAAAATCTACGAAAAAAACAGGGTCCAAGAGTTTGCTCTGCCATTCAGAATTTTATCACATTTGCTCTATCCAACGCACGTCAATTATTGACATTATCTCAAAAAACAAGCGAGTAATCGACAAATATCTCCGGAATCCCCTTAAGCAAACTTGTACCTATCCGGGGCGGGAAGTTTAACAGTTTCTTCCTTAATTTCTCTTTTTTCCAAGAAAGACGTCTCGTCTAAACAATTATCATTAATTTCGAATCTCTTTAATTTTGCGGTATCTAATAAAAATTCAGCCTGTGTAGGCACAGCTCTCAATGCATAATAGATGAATTTTTTGAATTGTCTGATAATTTCCTTCAAATAGTCGTCACGATATTTTAACATTTCGGTTTTTTCGTTTTTAATTTCTTCCAATTCAGCGATTTGTTGTTTTTGATTATTGATAATAATCTCTAATTGTTTAACTTCGGTATCATAACGTCTTTTTAACTGTTCCATCGCTAATCTACATTTCTTACGTTCCCGATTCAAAGTCTGTTTTAATTCGTTCGAATGTCTACTATTTAACTTTCGTCTAAGTTGTATTAAAGTCTGTTTATATTTTGCTCTGATACACGTAACAATTTGAATTTCTTTCGCTTGCATACGCCTGAAAATTGATTTATTTTTAATCAAAAAGAATTTTTAATAAAATCCTATTACTTTAGTTTGTGTAATAATTTAACAACAAGTGATCCTTCCTGATTGTGTAATGCTAATAAAATTGCCTCGGTCGCTTTTGTTAATTCATCTTGACATTTTTCATTCCATTTCCGATCTAACTCTTTCAAAGCTTCGTCTGCTCTAATATTTTGTTCTAGAATTTCTTTTCGGAACGCATCGATAAGTTCATCTATTTTTTTCTCATAATAATCAATTAACAATTCTAATTGATGTGAATATTTTTCAAATTCTTCTTGACGTAATTCTTCTTCAAGACGTTTCTTTTGAATTTCGCATAATGCTCTCATATATTCTTCGATTCTAACTATTTCTTGTCTATGTAATTCTTCCAAATAATTTCTATATTTCTGTTCGATTTGCCCACCAATTTCTAAACGTATTGTATTTTCAATAATCAAAAATAAGTGAGGACGATGTTTGATTTACCTAAAATTCCTTGATGCGTCAAAGCTTGTACATATTTCCTTGTAGGTAGAGGTGAAAAACATAAATTGCCCTTTAATACATTACTCGGTGATATCCACAATTCATCTCCAGGTCCTTCTAATGATTCTAAACCTAGGTCTTCTTTCATATCTTGGGGACATTGGTCAAAAACTAATGAAGCTAAACGATTACCTAATTGTATTCGTGTTTCTGTAATTGTTGGAATTTCCAATTTTTCCATCAAATCATGACGACGTTCATACGTCACACTCCAAGCTTTATTTTATTATTGAAAATATTGAGTAAATAATTAAATAATTTAAAATTATGTCAATAATAAGTACCCATACTGGAATTTTTGATATAACCAAACAAAATTTATCTTACAGGAATATTAGGATTATTGAAAATTTAGAAATTCAATTTTTCAAAGTGGTAAATCAAAATAATTTTGAAAAACTATAGAAATCCATCTACAGGCTGTCCCGAATGGGAGTATCCATTTTGGCCGTTTCCACCAAACTAATAGAGCGATTCGAGAAATATTTTAAGGATTTGTGGAGTAATCCCTGAATAACATTTTAGCACTATTAGTTTATTTGAAACTCGACCAAAAAACACTTTTTTAACAATATTGAGGTTTTTAAAAATTTGCCGTACACAAAATGAGTTAGAATAACTCCTCCCAACATTCATTTTTTCGTTTTTTTCCCATTTTATTCTGGAAAAGGAGGAAATGACTCGCATTTTTTCTAGATTGCAATCTTCGAGTCATTAGTCGTTATAATTTGGGTAGCTCTTTTTTGAAATTGAGCGTTAATTGACTGACTTTTAAATGAGGTATAAGTTTGCTAAAAAGATCTTCAGAGCCTAAAAATATTATTTGAATCGCTTTATTAGTTCGATGGAAACAGCCAAATTGTATACTTCAGGCCGGACAGCCTGTATATATTTATTGAACAATTGCGAGTCGGTGTGTTTAAGAAAAATTATTGCAAAATAAACAATTTAGAAGTTTTTTTAATTTTCTGTTGGTGTTTTGTTAAATTACTATTATTTTAAAGTCTTTAGGCAAGTGATTCAAAATACGGTGTTCTGATTAATTGTCAAATTTTTGCGAGTCCCTACATGGTATTTTAAATTTCCCGCCTAAAGGTAAAAAAATGTCTGGTGAAAAATGATGTAAATCTGGCAACTTTTTAACATCAGATCTGGTGAATTCATTTTTTTTTTTGACCAGGCATAGGCAACCCTGAGTCAATTATTTGACATCTATAGTGTTAGTGAGGTTATGTTCATGATTTTTGTAAATTAGAGAATAATTAGAAAAATGTCCAATAAAAATAAGAATAATAACAATAATATGATTGCTTATAGTGAATTAGCAATAAGGAATAATTTATCGATTGTTGAATATTGTCGTACATCTATGGCGGCTTTATCAGGATGTACAGCAGGTTGTTATCATTTATATCCTTTTTAATGCTTATTTTTTAATAAATTTAATTCTAGGCCTTTTGGGACTGACTGGTTTATACGGTGCTGCCTTTTATATTTTCGCTGTAACAAGTCTATGGTTGATGGTATTGTTTAAAGCTGGTATTTCTAATTGGAAAAAATACTTCATTTCGCGTAAACAATTATTAACGAACGGATTTTTCGGACAATTATTCACATACATATTATGTTGGACATTCATTTATGGCATGGTACACGTATATTAAATTCGAATTTTATTTAATAAATTATTGTTAATTATAATATTGTTTTATTATTATTATATTTTGAAAAATGTGTAATGACCATGTCCTGTATATAGTTATAGTTTAGTCGGATGTTTGGTAGTGGGGGTGTTAACATGGGAAAATGGCTGTTGATGAACGAAATTTCCGTTCGGCTTATTACGAAAAAGTTGGTTTCAAAAATGTGGAAGAGAAACGTTCAATTGAAATTTTATTAAAAGAGAAATCATTGGATTTACAAAAATTAAAACAATTTTGTTTGCGTTTTTGTGTACCAATAGCGTATAAAGGTTACGTATGGAAGTTACTATTAGGTATATATTATATTTTTATGTTGGTATACCTGTTTTTTTTAAAAACCGCTTAAATTTAAAAAGTAATATTTTTTTTATTGATTATTAGGTGTTCTACCAATGAATGAGAATTGTCGTGATTTTGTATATGAACAACGTCGACAAGTTTATAATAATTTAAATCATGCATTAATACAATTAAATTATATCAATAATGATACGATAAGAACACAACGTTATGTTGCTATGTGGTTATTAGAATATGGTAAATTACGGCCTGGTGTATGTGATTTTGAAAAAACGAACAAGACACTAACAGCTATTGTTAAATTCGTTATAACATTGTTTGATAATGATATAGATATTTATTGGATTTTCAGAAATTTCTATGATGTTGTACAAAGATTTCAACCAGAAATACCAAAACTAGTCGATCTATCTTATAATTTATTAGAAAAAGAAGATAATGATTTATATAAACATTTAATACAAATTAATATATTAGATGATCTACCATTTAAACAATGGTTTCAAGTTTGTTTTGCTGGAATAATCACCGATATAGTTTTAGGAAAGTATGTTTTAATCCAAACATTTTACCAAATACTTGTTAATCTGTGAAATTATTACAGAATTTGGGATAAAATCTGTGCTGGTTCCTACAAAATTCTAATTTATGTTGCTATAATAATTTTAACAACACAAAATCGTAAATTAATGAAATGTACGAATTTAGAACAAGTCCTCAACATCATCACTAACGTAAGTTCATTATAATAATAATTAATTGTTATGTTCGTTTTCTAATTTAAGAACATTTGTTAATAAATTTCAGTTGTCAAATGAACATTCAGAGGTTGTTGTAAATAAAGCTTTGGAATTGTGGCAACAACACGGTAGTCCTTTAACTGTTTATGATAAACCAAAACCCCAATAATAAATTGTCTTATCTTAATTAAAAAAAATCTATTAATGTATTTTTCTATTTCTTATAAATTTAATAAAATTATTTACAAATTTTTAAAAAAATCCATTATTTAATATACATACATCAACACAGTAACAATTTTGAAGGTTAGCTCTAACATGCGAATTTTTACTAATCTAAAAAACAATTAATTCAAAAATAGTAGCAATATAGACTTTTTAATCGCAAAATTAAACAAAATAACATCGAAAAATGATAAGAATCCAGGTAATAATATAGCAATGTTGATATTACAGTAGGAACAGTTACAATTAAAACAATGGAAAGTGAAAGCTTATTAACAAAATACATAATAATTTTCCTTGTTGTTAGCGGATATTGGTAAGTAGTCTTATTTTTATTCAAAAAAAAAATCAAAATTTTTTGAAAAATAAATGAGGTTATTTTCCTGTAACGTCATCAAAAATTCTGGCGGTAAATTTAAATATTTTTTCTAGGATTATATCAATAACAACAGTTTTTATCAATAAAACACTACTAAGTGGTATCGATTTAAATGCACCGATGTTTATTGCATTTTATCAAACTTTAATTACTGCAATTATTTGTTTAATTAAGAAATATTTGAGTTATTTATGGCCGCAAAGATTCTCGTTTCCCAACACACATGTCTGGGATAATAAAACAATAAAAACGGTAATTATCTTATTATAAATTTTGTTAATTTAATCGAATTTCAATAATTTTTAGATTATGCCAGTTTCTTTGATGTTTACATTAATGATAGCAACAAATAATCTATGTTTAAAATATGTGTCGGTAGCATTTTATTATATTGGACGTTCGTTAACGACAGTTTTTAATGTAATCTTCACCTATCTATTATTGAATGAGACAACATCAAAGCGTAGTTTATTTTGTTGTGGGGTCATAGTTTTTGGATTTTTGTTGGGTGTTGATCAAGAGAATTTAGCAGGTATGCCTTCTCAAAAACAAAAACAAAGCTATCAATACTAATCTTGATTAATCTTCTATTTTATAGGTAGTTTATCTGTGGCTGGTACAATTTTTGGTATTCTAGGCTCATTATCATTATCATTATTTGCAATTTTAACAAAAAGAGCATTACCACATGTTAACAATCAAGTATGGGCATTATCTTTTTACAATAATATCTATGCAACAATTCTATTCATTCCATTAATGCTTTTCAATAATGAATTTGTCGAATTATACAATTATGAGAAATTGTGGACAATTTATTTTTGGTTTATAATGACTGTTGGTGGTATTTGTGGATTTGCAATTGGTTTTTTTACATCATTACAAATTAAAGTAGTTCTTTTATATGTTATATTGTTAAAATTTGTATTTGTTTTTATTCTTTTATCTTTTAATAGTACACATCAGCACTTACACACAATATTTCTGGGACAGCAAAAGCTTGTGCTCAAACAGTATTAGCAACATATTGGTATAAAGAAGCGAAATCTACTCTATGGTGGTGTTCAAATATCATTGTTTTGTTAGGCAGTGCCGGATATGCACGTGTTAAACAATTAGATATGGAAAAGAAACATAAAGAAAGCAGGAATTTACAAATTTAATGTATTTTACGTTTTGTAATTCTGAAAATTTAAAATAAAACAAGTTGTGAAATATTTTATTGTCGTTAAAATAAAACAAATTTCTCAAAGTCCATAAAATATAAATAAGGCTATAAAATCCATCAATATAAACAATTTAGAATAACGAATAAAAAGAACAATCTAAGAATATGGTTTTTGAAACAGTGTTTAAGGGAAGGCTGGAGTCGGGCCTCTATTCGATTATCGAAAAAGTGCCAACATCGATTTTTAGCTTGTTTTTTCATATATTCAAATGCTATAATCAGCGTTGAATTGGGCGTTTCACGGTGCATTCGAAGGAGTTCTTCATTTTGGAAAATTTTTACTAAATTACAAAGTGCAGAGGAAAATGTCGGAGCATGTTAAATTCTTTTAATTCACGCCGTTCCTACAATTTTAAAGATAAAAATTGTACAGCAGCTTATTTAAGGGCAAAGGGCAGATGGATTCCAAAAACTCCAATTTTGGAAAATCGAAAGTCAGAAAATTTTCTTTAATTTTTTTTCAATAACCTTTTTGATTTTCCGAATTTGGACTTTTCGGAAACCATCTGCCTTTTGCCATTTAATAAGCTTTCAAACAAGCTGCGGTACGATTTTTTATCTTTAAAATTGTAGAAACTGCGTGATTTAAAAAAAATTAACATGCTCCGACATTTTCCTCTGCACTTTGGAATTTAGTGAAAATTTTCCAAAATGGAAAACTCCTTCGGATATCGGATGCACCGTAAAATGGTCAATTAAAGAAAAATGAAGAATTGTCACTTTTTTGGACATTAAATACAGGCCGGACTCCAGCATCCCCTTAAAATTCAATTTATCTATGACTTATACAGGATGTGTCCTAGTCCATGGGCTATTAAAAGTCTAAGAAGTTCTAATTAATGGATGTTTCTGAAATTCTATTTAAAATAAGAGAGTAGGGTTTATTACCCCATATAACAAGGGTTGCTACAACAATGAAAATATCTTCCAAAGGTACTTCAGGCGGCAAAATCGTTATATAGTAAATTTCAGAAACATTCATCAATTAGAACTTCTTAAACTTTTAATGATCCATCACTAAGACACACCTGTATATAAAGTAACTATTATACTTGTGGTTTTTTTCAATATAATGCCCTATATTATTTTCTACAATTTTCTGATTGGCTTACGAGAGGGAACAATTGTTCATTATTTCCTCTTGTAATCCAATCAGAAAATAGTAATTGAATCATTATGTTTCTTTAATGTCAAAAAACTATGGTAACGACAAAAATAAATAAAACGATAGTTTTAACAAGTAGTCCAAAGTGTCCGTATTTTGTGCGATTTTTAATCATAGTTTCTGTAAAATGTAACAATGCCATGGCAACGACAAAAAATAAATAAAACGATAGCTTCAACAAATATTTATTGTTAGTTGTAAGAATAAACGACGTAGCATTTACAATGAAAAGTGACCAAGAAGACGATTGTAGTAGTAGATAATAGTTTCTGTCAAATGTGAAAAACCATGGTAAGTAACGACAAAAAATTAATGAAACGACAGTTTTAACAAATAGTTCTAAAGTTTCCGTTTTTTGTGCGGTTTTATAATGGAAAATTATGCAGAAGGGGTAAATATTCTTGTACAGTCAAGAGCGGAAAAATTTCAACGATGAGGATTGTATGGTGTAAACCAGACTTTCGCTTGAAGGGAACAACGATTTATTGATCTACTTAAATAAAGAAAACACTACACCCCTCCATAGCTGATCAGGTATTTTGCCACCCTCTATCGTTCAGCAATAAAGCAGATTCATCCCTAATACCAACAATGGTAGAAGAACGGTCCAATCTGCTATATAAAATAGGAAATAATTCTCACCAAGAGTCGTTAAAATTTTTACGCACTCGACAATAGGTACACCACCTGTACACTTAGAAATAAGTCGTAGATAAAGTATACAACTCGCTATAATGTGTGCTATTATAGCATCGTTGTATAATATATTATCAACACCTTATAAAAATAAAGTTCAGTATCAACTTTGTAAGAAAAGAGATTTTCTTCAAATATGATTTTATGGAATTTGGAATCGGAGAATTTTGTTTTATTTTATCAGTTATCAGTTATAATTCATCCCATATTTATGATATGGATTTTTGATTTTGCAAAATATTTTATTGGTTTTGTCTATCCTCAAAGCATGTTTAATTTTTGAAATCATTATTTTAAATTAATGGTCGTGACCTACGCATAAAAATCAATATAATTCATTTTTTTATTTTATAATCAATAACTACTTTGCTGTGTTTATACTTTGTGTAATCAGTGGAAATTTTCCGCCTTTAATATAATAACGCTGGTGCTAAAAAGATAATTGTCACTAATTATACAGGGTGTCCGACTTGGAAGTGTACAATTAGACCGTTTCCACCAAACTTGAGGAGCAATTCAAATAATATTTTGAGGACTTATAGGGTGTCCATAAAGAGAGTCTTAACAAAAGTAGAACCCATAACTCATCGGAAAATTCATCAAAAAACGCTCATTCAGACAATGTTGCGATTTTCAAAAACGACTGAAAATTGTCAAAAAAGGCAAAGCGTTTCCCCCTGTTCCAGCAAAAAATGGAAAAACTAAAAAAATAATCAATGTTGCGAGGATCCTCAAGTCATTCTAAGTCACTTTACGTGTGCAAATTTTTTGACCGACTTCCAAATGAGCTAATATTGCCAAAAAGTTCTCCAGGGACGACTCTACAAATCCTTAAAATACATTTTAAACATTAGTTTGGTGGAAGCAATCGAGAATTCGAAAAACTGTGCAAGTCAACAATTCTTTTGGACCTTAAATATAAAATTGTAGATTAACCAAATAACAACTTTACCGTTGAATGAAAAATATTATCAGATTACGCGATATATAACGTTTTCAAAATAGTGAAAAAATGAAAAAAGTTGCATAACTCGAAAACAAAAGTTCATAGCAAAAATCTAATTACACTATCTCATTGGCCTTGAAAAAGTAACACGAGAATGTGTTATCAGTTAGTTTGTCCCATCACTATGAGATATCCTTAAATACTATCGAAAATATGCCATCCTGTACAGTGGGTTTAGAATTTTGTAAAGGTACTCCTTACTTTACGACCGACTTCGATTCGAATTATTACGTCGTTTAGCGAGGTGATCTCTCTTATCGAACAACCTGCGCTGAGAATATGGGGTCGTTGCAGACAATAAAATAATCATAGAAAACAAAATCATAGTACGCTCATTGTCAGTGTGCATGTCACCTAGTGATGGGCGATACGGTTACTTTCAAGTAACAGGTACA
>JAZBGW010001991.1:1187-13070 GCA_037464815.1 Mylabris variabilis | reverse complement strand
ATCTAAATCAATTGAAAAATATTGAAAATCGATAATATTGCAGCAGTTTTAGCCAGTTATGTAGGAAAATCTACGAAAAAAGAAGGTCCAAGTTTTTTATCTGCCATTCAGAGTTTGTTCATACTTTTCCAAAATAAAGAGCTTTGGAGGAAGCATCATGAAATTCTCTATCCAATACACGTCAATTTTTGACAATATCTTGAAAAACAAGCGAGTAATCGCAGTTTGAAAATTAACTGTTTTTCACGCTGAATCGACCGCCGGTTCGGAATCCCCTTAAATGCATTTATTAAAAGTTACAGTCTGACGTAAAAACTACGGCAACGTTGCTAAGTTTTGATAGTGATTTGTATAGGGGAATTTTCAATTATAACCAAGAAAAATATAATTCTGTCTGTTGTGTTTTAATTTAAATTTATTAAGGTTATTGAGAAAAAAATTCGTGTTATTTGTTGACAGGGTTTTCAAAATTTAACAGGTTATTATTTAAATAATTAAGATAGTCCTATGAAAATGGCCGTAAAATTATCCCCACCTCCATATCTGTGGCTATTTCATAAAGCGATGTTGCCAAGCCTAATATTCCTAACGAAAATTTTTATAATTTGTTACTATTTGTCAACATAAAAAATTAATTATTTTAGAAACTAAAAACAGGATCATTTTCAAATTTGGCATAGAGGTTTATAAAATTCTGATTATTAATTTGATAAATTTTTGTAAAACTGTCATATCTGGTTGTCGAGATAAAGATAGATTTTTAAATCCATTTGGTTACCATCGAGTCCATTTAACGCTATGTTATCAACCATCTTCAAACCGTAACTTTAACCTTTTTTTCACACAAAAACTAAGAACAAGATCGATTTCAAACTTTGACAGGAGTTTCTTTGTTATTAAATTAATAGAGTGTCAAATTTTGAAACGCTTGTCATTAAATCGAATTTCCTTCTCAACAACCTTAAGGAATACAGAACCAGTTACAAGTGTGATATTGAATCGTTATTGAAATATTAAAAAGAAATGAACTTGCAGGGTGAAATTCAACCCCAATTCTCTCCCCTTAAACTTGAGTATGGACACGAATCACAAGACACACAACTCTTGGAATAAAATAAACTACTTATATACACCGAAAATGATTGAAATTATGAGTTTCAACTTTGGGTGACTTATTTGTAACATACTTGGCCGGCGCATCCACCATTTTTACACACATCATATTCTTCAATTTTTCTGAACAACTAATAGTTGTTATCTTGTTATGTTTTAAAAGTGAACTCTAATTTGAAAGAGATAACAGGTGAGAATGGTAATATTCTAAGAAAATAATAGTCTGCATCTCTATCAGAATGATTTATTATTTCGTAAAAAATTCAACAGTGTTAATGATAAGAATTTAGACTTATTGCATCTGTAGAGATTTTAAAATGTTATCATTGAGTCTACTAAATTTAAAACCAATTATATTTTGTTTAATAATCCATATTAAAACAATTTATTTAAACACGAAATTTTACAACTTTAAAATGTTTCTTTGTTATAAATCAATAAACTGATCCATCTATTTAATGAAGAGTATCTAAAAAAAACACACACACACACAAAGGCAACGATTTCAATGAATTTAAATGCAATAAAAGCTCGAACGAATGGCCAGGCGCATCCACCAATTTTGCACTTTATACTCTTACTTTTTACTCGTCTTCATATTTCTTTAATGAAATAATAGCATAGAAAACAGTGCATTTAGAACTGTAGAAAGGTTTTTCTTTAAAATACCAGCAAATAAATAAAAACTTTCCGTCTTTTGGTGTGTTAACACGAAAATAATCGGCAGATTATTGTGGGAAAGTAGCTCAAAATTGTAGTCCCCTTCAATCTTATTTAACAATTGCAGGACAAGATTGTTACCAAATTACTGTTCGATTAAATTAAATGAAGATCGTCAAAATAAAAAAGAAAGTCTCCTAAATTATTTTAAAGCGCATCCACCACTTTTACACACACTAAACTTTTGATACTTTTATTTTTGCTAAGCCTCAATACTCTTTAAATTTTTAATATAATTGGCTGGATTATTTCATACTCTATTAGCACTTGAGAATTGTAATATTCTGAACAAGTAATAATCTCGATTTCGACTTTTTTTTGTTAATCCATCGAACTGTATTGAATGAGCAGAGAGTAAAGTAATTGTATTTATTGAGGATGCAATTAAAATGTTTTAACTCGACATTTGTGCTAATACAATAATTTAAGAGTGCCTAATTTGTACATTTTTAAGTAATATTTTCGAGTACAATCGATTATAAAGTCTTCTTGTTCTTTATCTCAACCGTATAAAGTGATAAAAATCTAAACGTACTCAATTCGTGTAAAACTTCTATTAGTCGGCGAGCGATTCGAATAATTTTTCAAGGATTTAAAGACAAGTGATTATGTACTATCAATACGTCATGTAAACATGCTTGAACATTCCAGAATTTCTCCAAGTTGTGTTTAATTGGTAGGGCATTGCAGATGAACTTTCCATTATGTTATCAACATCTAAATTCAGCATTCTTTTTTGTTTTGTTTTAAATTCCTCCATCTCATTTAATGTAGAACAAAGACAAAGGCGTGTGTGGGCGAAAATTTATAGTTAGGATCGCGTATGTATTGCAAGCTTTTATTTTTAAATAAATAAACAATGAATAGTTTTAATAGTTTACACCAATGCTTCTCGAACTTTATTATCAAGTGGAGACCTATAAAGTGCTCCGTAGTCCTTCAGGGGCCAATAATTTTCACAAAAAAAAAAACATTTATTGTGTTGTGGGTGCAAAAATTTTATTTTTTGGCACAATATTCCGAACAGGCGGTTGAGAAACACTGGTTTGAAAATGAATATTAAGTTAATGGTAAATAATGATGACCGGCACAGGGAGGCGAAGGATTTTTGAGTTTTACAGTTTCTCGGTCAATCTCGAGTTAGATTTTTTTTGGATTTTTTTCGAACGGAAAGCGCTGCAGATTCAAAAGTTCGTCTTGATTGCACCCATTTTCCAATGAGCTACGAGGTTCTGCTTTTGTTTAAATGTTCTTTGGGGACTACCCTACAAATCCTTAAAGTATTATTCGAATCGTTCGCCGATTTGAGTACATTTGAATTTTGATCTCTGTATAGAGGCTGCCGCAAAACCGAATATCGTTTATTGTTAACGATTTGTTTGGCCAATACTTAAATATAAGTCCACATTTTAGGTTATTTTATAAGAATTTTGTAAAGTGTAAAAAGATCATCTAATGGGCTTACCGTTTATCTCAACATTTTGTTCTTCATATTTTCCTCAATTAGACTCTAATTCTGGTCGTTTTGTGCTGACTTTTAAGTATATAGTAACTGTTATTTATTTATAGTCCGTTTGTTGTATTAGTTCTTGATCTTCAGGCTCTTATCATTCCGTATTTTGAAGTCTCCTATTAAAATGAGCTGAAGTTGATCGAAAGATTCTATAGTTTGTCGCTTTATTCGCTACAATTTGATATATAGTCTGATACTAATATTAATTTTAAAGAAACGAATAAGAAGAAGAAGAATAAGACTCTAATGTGAGAGGCTAATAAAAGGAATAGTGGATTTAATTGGAACACAAAAGACTGTCCAATTTTATAAATGTCTCAAAGTTTATTCAAATAAAACTTAACAATCTTGTATCGCCTTTTTACAATTACTCTTACTGCCACCGAGTATTTTTTGTATTTCTTGAAAACTACGTCCTTTAGTTTCCGGTACAATACATATAACAAATATTAAACCAATTATACTGACAATAGTAAATAACCAAAACGAGATACCCATACCGTACAATTGTATAAAATTTGGAAAGAATACAGTTGTTAAAAAAGCAATAATAAAGCATACTGATGTTGCTAATGTTGATGCTAATGTTTTAAAATTCGTTGGAAATAATTCACCTAACATCGACCAAGCTAACGGACCTATACCAAAATTATAACTAAACATAAATATTATTAAACAACAAATAGGTAACCAACTGATTATATCTAAATTATAATGAGGATATTCAATTAAAACGAAATATAGACCTAAGATACCGGTAGATAAGACTATACCAAACATTGATACAATTAATAATACACGACGGCCTAAACGATCGACTAATTGTGATGTTAATAAACATACAATTACTTGTACAATGCCTAAAACAATTGAAGAAATCTCCGGTTTTATACTACTACCAGTTGCATCAAAGATCGATTGTGAATAACCCAAGAATACAGAAATACCAGAGAATTGTTGGAAGAACAATAATCCAGACGATATAAATACGCTTTTAATTAAAATACGCGATTTAAATAAATCCGTAAATTGTATCTTTTCACGATTCATATCAATAGTCACAACCATATCATCTAATTCTTTCTGTATATTAGCAGAATTTAAACGTAATTTTCGCAATGAAATTTCAGCGGCATCTTTATTGTTTTGTGACAGATAAAAATACGGCGTTTCCGGTATAAAACAACCGAAAATTATCAAAAATAAACCAAGTGGAACTGTACAAAACAACGATAGATTCTGTATTGATGTATACGGTCCAATGATGTAACTGCATAACGTGCCGCAAGTTAAGAAAAGACAAAATAACACACCTAGAAGCCCACGATTTTCATCCTCGGCAATTTCACCTAAATATATCGGTGTTATAGAGAAGACAATACCAGAACCGAGACCGATTAGAAATCGTGCAAAATAATAAAATTCTACAGTACTGCCGAATGCTTTCATCAAATATGAAACGATCATTATTAACGCAGCGTACAATAATGTCTTTTTACATCCGATTCGATCGTTTAATAGATTCGAAACGAATGGGCCGATGGCAGCTCCGACATGCACTAACGAACAAATCCATGATATTTCGAATGGTGTTACAGGACGTCCGAATGGATTTTCTGTTGAATTTAAATACAATTTCGGTACCACAGGTGATGACCATGAGTAAACTGTGCCAGCACCGAACGATATCAAATTTACTAGAAATTATCAATTCCTCTAGCAATCTCGTAATAATTCCCAATAATTTTGTTAAAACTTACCAGCACAG
Source organism: Mylabris variabilis (assembly GCA_037464815.1). Taxonomy (NCBI): domain Eukaryota; kingdom Metazoa; phylum Arthropoda; class Insecta; order Coleoptera; family Meloidae; genus Mylabris; species Mylabris variabilis. Next base: position 7,956 of record JAZBGW010001991.1, on the reverse strand, counting down.
CCGGCTATCAATAAGAACCAATTCGTTGACGCCAACATTGTGTTATGTTTGATACAATTTAACACAAAATTCGGCAATTTAAGTTGATTTTATTGTAAAAAAAGGAATGACGTTAATAGATCTTAACTGTATTATTTATTATACTTTCTCATAATTTTTTTTTAAAAGAAGAACCATCAAACAGAACAATGATTGTTGATACAATCAAGATTTAATTGTATTTGTACAGATTTGAAAAGTTTATCATTATGTCTACGGCATTTACAACCAATTATATTTCGTTTAATAATCCAGATGGTGATTAAAACAATTTATAGACGAAGATTGCAGTATTTAAACAATTTTTATATGTTATAAATCAATGACTACATCCTCTATTTCAACCCAGGCTAATTTATAATCCCTTAAAAACAATATTTAAGTGTAAATGCAATAAAAGGCGTAGTTATTAGCCCGGCGCATCCACCAATTTTGAATTGTGATAAATTCAAAATTGCCACTTTTTTGGGGGCGTCACCATAACGACAACAAATTTAACGTTGCCAAATATATTCCTCTGCTGCGATGTCCGGCAGAACAAAATTCGAAATAATAATTATTTGAATTTTGATTATTAGACTGTTAATAAGCAATAATATTATTAAATTTCTGCAATTCGCTAATTTTTTTAATAAAAATAAATTGAACAAATTTTGTAAGTTGCGCAACAGCGCTCTTTTCTGTGACGTGATCTAGTGATTTTTATTTAATTTAGTAACATCCAAAGTCCGATAAAATTTAAGAATTATAAATTAAAATAAAATAAACTCATCTAAAGTGATCAATTTTATTGAAATACAAGTAAAATAATCCGCAATTTTGTGAAATAATTTAATTACGATGCAATTGGTCTAGTGACCGAATTTTGTTGGTACGCTTGCTTGTCAAAATCAGCCGTTTTCCCTTCAACTATCACATTGATGACTCATTTTTCATAATTTTCCGTACTCCGATCGAAAATAAAAGAATTTCCAGAAATCAACGAAATAATTGCAGAAAATTTGAAAATTTATTATAATTAACAAATAAATCGTGTTAAATATGTTCCGTGCAACTAGCAATTTCGATAAAATACTAGGTGAGTGTTTCTATACATTCGATAAGGTTGTTTTCACCCCAGTTACGTTAATTTAATTTAATTTAATTCAATTATGTATAGATAAGGCCACCAGTCATCTGTTAATGGAACCAGATTGGCCTTCAATACTCCAGCTGTGCGATCTGATCCGTCAACATGATATACAGTAAGTTTAATTGTTTTTTTTTTGTTAATTTGTTTTGTGATTAATTAAAAATAAAAAATTCTAGGCCAAGATATGCATTGAATGCTATCAAAAAGAAATTATTCTCAACTAATCAACATACAGCACTTTATGCTTTATTAACATTGGAAAGTTTGGTGAAAAATTGCGGTAGGTTTATTATATTTATAATAATAATTAACGATCAAAGTAAGCGATGCAATAGGAACGTAGGATCGTTACTTGATCTATACATTAGTCAAATTGGGGTTAGAATTAAGTTTTTGATAATAATTAATTAGTTTTAAAAAGTGGTTAATTATTATCTAAAAAGATATGAAAGATATATTCAATTTTTATTAATTAAAAATGGAAAAATTATTGTAAAATAGACGAAAATTAATTATTACAGTTAGAGGGATCTGTATTATCGATGTAAGTAACGACATACGTTTCGATCTATACATAGTTTACTTTGATTGAAAATAATTGTGACGTAAAAAGTGTAGAGTTAAACCTGTATAATGTGGACACTTCTGGGTATTTATCAAGTGTGTCCGCATAGCAGAGGTGTCCCCTTCTCCAATTTTATCGTATTTTTTAATACAAATAACAAGAAAAAAATAGAGAGTATACAATGTTACTTCATTTCGCAGTTGGCCATGCCTTTGATTACGTAGGACCGTAGCTTGTTTCAGCCGCTTGTTTCTTTTTTTCAAAGTAAAATGTCAAATGTAGTAACATATGAACTAAGTTGCGATGTACGATCGAATGTAGTAGAGTTGTACAATTGTACACGCCCTGTAAAAATTATCTGAATACAGGGTGTCTACTATTTATTTACAATACTATTTACGCTCTTATTTATAGAAAAAAATACAATAATTGTTATAAAAGTTCGAATAGGGGCTCCTAGGCAATGTACTGAAGATGAAAATGCTCTTTTATTGTTTTTGGAAACAAGTTACATTTTAGAAAATTACTTTCCTCCCATTATTTGGCAAGCGATTCAAAAAGTATTTCAAGGATTTGTAGGGTTGTACGTGGAGACCATCTTAGCAAAATTACAACCTTGTATCTCATTTGGAAGTTGGTGAAAAGACGCTCGTTTTGGAAAAGGTCGCAAATTTCAAAAATGAACTAACCACGCAAAACTACTTAAAATGACTCAAAGGCCCTTCCGCCATTGTTTTTTTCGTTTTTCCCCATTGCATTCTAGAAAAAAATGCGAAACATTCTCACCTGTTTGAGAATAAAATGGAGAAAAACGAAAAAAGTCAATATTGGGAGGATTCTCGAGTCATTCTGAATCGTTTTGCGTGTTTATCTTGTTTTTGAAAATCGCAACATCTTCAGAAACGAGTGTTTTTTTGAACAAGTTCCAAATGAGCTATGAGGTTCTATTTTGGCTAAAATATTCTCTAAGGACTTTCCGACAAATCCTTAAAATATTCGATTCTCTCGCCAAATAATTAGAGTTGCTTTAAGAACTTTTCGTTTTAGGTGAGTCGCCCTTTTGAAATAAGAATTACCTAATTTTTGAAAATATGATTAAAAAGTTAAATTTTTTTAAACTTACTTTACATTATCCGAGTTTGCATCCTTTTTTGTTTCGACCAAATAAGACGACAAATCTTTAGACCATTCGATTTCTGATCCGAGTTATCGCATCCGAGAAAGCTTTCGTGTTTTCATCCGATTTTTTCAGAATAGTACGGTCTCTAATTCCATCCGAGATTCCTTTCGATTAGCAGGTCTATAGTATCAACGATTTTTAAATGTTAGCGCCTGCGTACACATGCAACTGACTCGGATAATATAAAAATGGAAATTAGTGACCGACCGAAGATTCGGTTTCGGCCAAAAATCAGCCGAACGTTGGCCTCACCGAAACTTATTGTTAGTGTTCGTGAATCATCGCGTTTCGTTCGGATGAGTTCGTGCCTCATGTGTTTTTTCTTACGTACTATAATGGTTGTTGTTTTTTTTATTTCATTTAACATATCTACATAGGTTTCGGCCGGATCTGAGACCGAGGCCGAAGATTCTGTTTCAGTTTCGTTTTCGGCTGTTAATCCTGTTTCGGATAGAAAAATCGAATATAAACATCGAATAATGTAAAGGGGCTTTTAACTTTCAAAAATTATTTACTATTTGCAAAAAATTAATGCTAAATTTGTGAATATTGAAACTGTTTATTGGGATTGTGTGATTATTATATCCTCAACATTTTATTTTCATACGATTTATAGAAATTTTGAAATTTCAGAGCCTTACTGTTTAGTACTTATCTCCTTCTATACATGTTTTCTTGTTGTAAATTAAAATATTAATTTTTTTTTATTTTTATTTTTTAGGTACAGCATTACATGAGGAATTAACAACACGTTCATATTGTGAAACATTATATGAATTAGCTAAGACAACACCACATGAGAATGTTCGACAGAAATTATTAGAATTGATACAGGCGTGGAATTTCGCTTTTCGCAAGAATCCCAAATATCAAGCATTAAAAGTATAGTATTTCTATTATTATTATTTTTCTCGAATTCAATTATAATCTAACGATTCTCCAAATAATTGTCAATTAGTGTAGTATTTCTCAACTTTTTCTAGCAGAAAATCGGTAAATTTTCAAAAAATATTTCCCGTTTGCTAACTAAAATTTGTCAATAGACACTGAATTTCAAATTACACAAGTGAAAATGTTGAAAAGTTCATAAGAGGCAAGGCTAGATTCGAGATTTTGTATTAAGTGTTAATTTTTTCGAAATTTATATTGGATTCATATGAATAGGTACTCAATATAAAAAAAACGTTTCCATCAAATCTTAAATTTTTATAAAAGTGGTAAATTTTCCAAAATTTTGTATTAAAATCATGTGGAGTAATAATAATAGATGGTCAAAATGAAGTAAGAGCCTTGTCACTTGGCGGAAATAAATTGTAATTTAACATCAAAGCCAATACAAACTGTAATGTAATAATTTATTTAGACAAACTGGAATGTAATTAACACACATTAATTATAATTTTAAAACCCCGGGTGTTAAGGGAAAATTCGTCTACAGTTTGTATTGGCCTCGACGTTAAATTACAGTTTATTTTCGCCGCTGAGAAGGCTCTGAGACTTGTTATAAAAATCTTTGAATTTTGAATTAAAATCAAATAAAATTCTAAGAGTTATTCGAAGTAAGGCAAAAAAACTCCCAAAATCTTAAAATTTTGGCCTAAAATTTATATTGGAATCATATGAATCAATAATAGGTATTCAAAATAAAGCAAAATCTTCAAATTTTGGAATTAAAGTGCTAAATTTGTCGAAATTTTATGTTTGGGCCAGATGAAGTAATAATAAATAGTTAAAATGGCGCAAAATTTCTTATAAAAATTACAAAATTTTAAATTGTAATAAAAAAACACTATGACTTCTTTGAAATAAGGCAAATTTTTTGGTGATACTGGTAGTTGACAATGAGTTTGGTTACGTAGGACTGTAGCTTAGTTCGACCACATTTCATTGTCAAAACGTCAAAAGTAGTAAAATATGAACAAAGCTACGACGCTACGTAAGCAAAGGAATGCCTAATTGTGAGGTGAAATAGCGTTGTACATACTAAAGGCACAGATCTAGTATACATATGGATAGCGCTTTGCCTTGTTTCACCTATAAGCCTAAACTGCTGGTCATTTAAGGGGATTCCAAAGATTCGTCGTGCGAAAACAGTCAATTTTCAAACAGCGATTACTCGCTTGTTTTTTAAAATAATACCAAAAATTGACGTGCTATTATGAGTTACTTTGTACTTTTTTCTAATATCGTTTTTTTTTGTTTTGTTTGTGGTAAAGGATACGATGAATACAATGAAAGCTGATGGTTATAAATTCCCAACATTACGTGAATCTGATGCAATGTTTAGTGCTGATACAGCACCTGAATGGGCTGATGGTGATGTTTGTCATCGTTGTCGTGTACAATTCAGTATATTACAACGTAAACATCATTGTCGTGCATGTGGACAAGTATTTTGTGGACAATGTACATCACAAACAACAACATTGCCAAAATATGGAATTGAGAAAGAAGTTCGTGTATGTGATGCTTGTTATGAACAAGTTACACGTCCATTATCATCAACATCAACAATAACAACAACAATGCCAACATCAACAACAACAACAACAGCAACAAAAGGTGGTGGTAGTAATACTAAAGGAGATAAACAAGAAAATGATCTACCTATAGAGTATTTAAACAGTTCATTGGCACAACAAAGTCAATCACCACCTAGAAAAACTGATGAGGAATTACGTGAAGAAGAAGAATTACAATTAGCATTGGCTATAAGTCAATCGGAGGCGGAAGCTAAAGAGAAAGAACGTGAGAAATTTAAATTGGTGAATACGTTTAAAACGCCAATTGAACAACAATCACAACAACAACAACGTAGTCCATCACCAACAACCATAGAAGAACAAACAAATCCGGAATTGGCGCGCTATTTAAATCGTTCATATTGGGAATCAATTAATCAAATTGATAATAGTAATGAACAACATAATCGTGTTTCTAGTCCATCAGCACCGCTTACAATTTCTGATACGAAAATTAAACAACAATCTTCTCCACAACAACAACAACAAAATGGTATAATTATCGATAATGATTTGGAAGAATTTCAAAAAACATTAAAATCCCAATTGGAGATTTTTATTAATCGTATGAAAAGTAATTCGAGCCGTGGCCGTTCTATAGCAAACGATACAAGTGTACAAACATTATTTATGAATATAACAGCAATGCATTCACAATTATTACGTTATATACAACAATTTGATGATCGTCGTTTGCATTATGAACGTTTACAAGATAAATTAACCCAAGTTAAGGATGCACGTGCAGCATTAGATGATCTACGTCAAGAACATCGTGAGAAATTACGTCGTGAAGCTGAAGAAGCTGAACGCCAACGACAATTATTAATGGCACAAAAATTAGAAATTATGCGTAAAAAGAAACAAGAATATTTACAATATCAACGACAATTAGCATTACAACGTATACAAGAACAAGAACGTGAAATGCAAATAAGACAAGAACATCAAAAACAACAATATTTAATGGGTTATATGAATAATAGTGGTAGTAGTGGTACAGTACCGGTACCACCACCACAATCGCAATTACCACCAAATACAACACCACAACCGTATGTTTACCATCAATACCATGGTCAGCCGATGATGGGTCCACCACCACCACCACCAGTTCCGCAAGTAAATCTTCCACAGTACCAAATACCGAATTATAGTACGCTTGGGCCGATGGTACGGCCGATGCCGATGCCGGGTATGCCGTTACAACAACAACAACAACAACCACCATTGAATTTACCACAGTCTGCACCAATGCCACAACAAGATCCTAGAATGATGGCACCACCACAACAGCATCCACAACAACAGCAATTACAACAACAACAACA